>JAGVSP010001886.1:0-68232 GCA_022494985.1 Micrasema minimum
TATTTTTTATTTGATTTATTTCTCTCGTTTACTTTTTTTATATGACTTAACAATAACGTCGGGTTTCTGAAGTTGTAAGAAGTTTTGTCAAACTCTTCACGCTCTTAAAAGATTTTTAAAAATTCTGCCAATCTCATCCAAGGTGTATCGTGCTCAGTCCTTTTTTCTAGCTTCTCTTTGTTACGCAAACATTTGTTACATTGATGCTAAGTTGACCTTTTTAGTCGGATAGACCGCCTTAAAAACAATTTAAATGGCTTTTCTATGAACAGCACATAAACGTTAAATCTCTTTCCCTTTAATACAATTTTACCCAATTGCACTGAGCTACCTAGCAGATAATTTTGTTACCTTCCTGAGCATGGACTATCACTACGTTCATCTAATGAAAAAACACTCTGTATTCCCGGCATCACACTTCTTTTTTTACAAAATCATTCACTGTTCAGGCTGCAAGACTATGGAACAATTTACCACGCGATGTGAAAGATGCACCCTCCTCCCCTCAAACCTTTAAAATATCCGTAATTCATCCTCTTTTTTATCCCGTTTCATCATTTTCTCTATTCCATGTTCAGTATATTTTAAACTGCATATAAACTTGTTAAGAATGCAGTGTAATTTTAAGCATTATCTTCCCACCTACCCGGAACAATAAATGCTGATCACTAAAATAATTAGGGGTTGGATGGAAGCTATTGACCAAAAGCAATAAGCCCACCCTTGTACACTTGCTTTGTAATTGTACATGAAGTTTTAAATGAAATAATAATGATCGTGATATTTATATAGCGAACGAACGAAAAAACCCCAAGGCAAGATGTGTTTTTACCAAATTGAAGGGAAAAAAGAAAGTCAAAACACAATATCCCATTCTTTAATTTGCATGTTCATTTTCTTATAAAAATCTAAGAACACGCAAGTTCATTATTTATGAAGACTTAAGAAAATGTTTTGTGTTTTATTTATGAATATACCGGAACACGAATTTTCATTATTATTACATAATAAATGTGATAAAAAAAGTATGTATACAACCAATTTTAAAAAAAAAAAAAAGTGGTTGCTTTTATAAAAAGGAATACTACTACTTTCTGGACTGAATGTTGCATAGGGCACTGCATTAGTAAACCAAGTGCAGTGAGCCATGAGAATTTGTTACATGGACCCAGTAAATGCCTGATAAACGTATTTCCGTGACAAAGGATCTACCTTAACATAAACTACTAAAATTAAAAATCTCCGTGTATATATCATGTTATGTTTTATAAAGCTTACTTAAAGCTATCATCATTATCATTATACCTATCCGCTCTCTATGTGGAGTATGTGGATTTCATAAACTGTTTAGAAACTGGCCGCCAGTTTCCGCTCATCCTCCCAAGTCAGGTCCACATCCCGCAGCTCTGACGCAAACTACCGACGGATTGACAACACGGGCAGGACGCCGAGAACCTGATGTCTTGTAAAATAAGCAAGCATGGTTAAGGCTCTTAGGAGGCATATGTAGTGCGTAGTATATGACCTAGCCAGCCGAAATGCTTTCACGAGATGACAGTATATACCAAGAGCTGCTGCGTCCGTCGCCTCACCTCTGTGTCCCTTACAAAGTCAAACCACCGCACACCTAATATTCTTCTAAGACACCTATTCACAAAACTCAGAAGCCTGCTATTTTGGGCCCTGGTTAGGTGCCATGAGTCGCAGCCATACTGGTGAACGGGTGTGATGCAGGCGTGAAAAGGTGGCGTTTTGTTTTGACCAAGTATACATTCGACCTCCACACGGCTTTCGTACTGTTTCCTAATTATAATCATTAAACTGAAAAATTAATGTTACACCTTTACAATCTGTACTTACATGTACTTATAAAAGGCATTAAGCGGTGTGCGTATGTATAAATCGTGTTACAATCATTATCTTGCCTTCATGTAACAAATGATCAAGATTCGCTGCACTTGTGTATCAATGCTACTTTGTGAAACTAGGATACGAGTATACTGACAAAGGAACATTCATTGCTTTGACAATAATACGATAATAGATCTCTGTGACGAGATATTTCGAATTCGTATATTAACACTTTGCAGAGACCTGCAATAGATATTTCACATGAGAGTATTTCGCAGTTTCGAAAAGTAGGTAATTTTGAAAAGTATGCAATTTTTGTTGATATCGCAATAAAATTATTTAAAAAAAAAAACGGTCTCACGCCGTTATTGGTGACATATTACAACTATATATTTATTTTTTAAACCTTTCAAAAGCGTTTTAAAATTAATTCATATTGTAATGTTTCAACAAAAATTCTACTTTACTTCTACTACTAATCTCCCCTTTTCGCACCCAATGGTGCATAGGTCACTGCATTGATACACATGTTTAGAAAATCTATTTAATTTGTTACGTGAAGGCAAGATGATCACGCTTACGCTAACGCTTCAGCGCAAGTCCTTATGAACTTTTTTATTTGAAAAGCACATTCATAAATTTATTTCTATTTCTGTACTATATGAGTCGTGTTATCACAATAAGTAACTTTAAGGTCAAAGGCTATATAATATATATAGTCGAATAAATAAAGTAAGGTTATGGTTTGCATTAAAGGTTTTCATTAAATGGTGTTGCTATTTTACTAGGCATTTTTCGTGATTTCGTATTTTTATATGGGAGTCGTGTCCCGAGAAAAACCAAAATTTTATATTTACGCTAAACAAAAAATTATTTTATGGTGGGCAATTAATATTTATAACCAAAGACACGTTACAATAAATTATAGGACACCATAATGAATCCCTTGTTTTAGGTACAGTTGTATAAAACGAGAGAAAATTGCACTTTATGGGATTTGAAATATAAAACATGTTTACTCTTTATCAATTTTTTTCCGGAGATTTTCACTATCAAAATTTAATCGTTTTTCAAGAAGCCATTATATACAAAATGACCAAATCTCCATTTTTCGTTTACCCTTAAAATTTAATTTGATTACTAATTAGAAATCGGAGATTATTGTAAATAATATTTTCTTTTCATAATAATCCAAATGATTAAGATTCACTGCACTTGGTGTGCCATTGGGTGCGGATAAGGGAGAGTAGTATTAGTAGTTGTGTTAGGATTCTAATATTATCCCCCGAAGTGCAATTAATGCAACTTACTCCATGCAAACGTGTTGACTGGTCTAATTAATAAGCCTGTTAAATAGACCAACGGGTAAACGCATTTGTCCGTTTAAAATCGATTGAACAGTTTTTATTCAAGGCCTCGCTAACTGATTTTATTGAGTGCTTCCAAATTGTAATATTATTCAACCCTTAAATGTACAAAAACGTACTAAGGGTACATTTGGAAACGATTACCAAAATGTATTATTTTTTAACCCTCCCTCGGCCTCGTTTAGGCTAACGAACACCCTTGGGGAATAGATTAGAGTTCACTTTGAACTTAATTTAGAATTAAGAATTAGTCTGGTATAGAGCCTCTTTTCGTTCTAGATTATAATAATTCCAAATGGTAATGTAAACTCCGAGGGAATGTAACAGAAAATGTCTATCTTTGTTCTAAACTCGTGCCCTTAAAAGATAACGCGAAATGTTATAAGTAGATTAAAAGGTGTTACTCAGAAAATATTAAGCCCTGAATTACTATGGGAATTTCGGGGGCTGTGACACGTATGAATCACTAGGATTAGCGTTATTTTAAAATTAAATGGATGCTTAAATTGTGTTTGATTAATTTAATAATTTATTATTTAATCCGTGGAAATAAAATTTTAGTAATTTCGCTCTCCAGGCAACTAAGTAAAATAGAGCTTTTAAGCATTTAATTGAAATAATTTATTTGAACATATCTACTACGAAAAAATAAATTTTATATAAAGCATATTTTATTCAATTGAAAATGATTTATTATGTAGATTCAAAGTATATGAGCATTTTTTTTGCTATGTGAAATGGACACCATCTGTCCCTCTGGATTCAGGTGACCGATTTTTGGAATTTAAAACTGTATATGAGAATCACTTAAATAGGTGTTAGAAACGAAAATGAGCCTATGATTTGATTCTTTAAAAATATTTAAAATTCATCACCATTTTCCATAAGTAATTTAGTGTTTGCTATATAAACTGAAAGTAATAATCCTTAAATTATGTAGTCTAAACTGAGAACTCTGTCCAGCAGCGAGCGGACTTTAACGAGTCGATGATAATGTAATGTATTGTATTTTGGACTAGGCTTAGATTCATTTTTAGGCCTTCACTTTCCGGCTTTAATCTTTTAAAAAAAGTAACATTAGTACTGCTAAAAAGTTTTCAAAGCTTCAACAAGTTTGACTCAAATTTATCCAAAACTTATCGATACTTGAAAACGATTAAATAGTTAGCATCGCTTCTAGATTCGTTCCTAAAATATACCCATGTTCACATTTTACGCCCTCTTAAGAAAATAACCGGCGATATTTAGTTAGTAACGGGTTTTTAGCATCCCATTTGGTTATTTATTGGTCATTGATTTCCTTCTAAGACCCTAGTTCCTTTTTAATCCAACTCTCCCGCACTTTCTTTCGGTAATACGGGGTCACTCCTTCTGGCTATTAAATGATTCTTTTTATAATTTTTCCTCTTCAATTTTTTTGCTGGTATAACGCAGTATTTGTCTACAAGTGTTTGTACATATTCAGAGTTTTGAAAAACGTTATCATCATTCCATATCCGCTCCCTATGTGGAGCAAATGAATTCCATAAACTGCCTGCGTATCAAGCAAACGGCCGCCAGTTCTCATGCATTCTCCCAAGGCAGGTAGTCAGGTCCACGTCCCGCAGCGCTGACACAAACTGCCGACAGATTGTCAACACTGGACGTCCAGATTGCCGAGAACCTGATGCCTTTCTAAATAGACGTGTAATAGTGAGGATACAGGGAGGTATACGTGGTATGTGGCCCAGCCAGCCGAAACGCCTTCACCTATTGTTGATCCATCGTAAGAATACCCAGTGAGAAGACGAAATTTGGTTCCTACTGCGCATTCCTCTCCCCCCGCTACGATCCCTCACCCCCGGCAGCCCTACCAGCTAGCGGAGCTGTCTACACTATCTATCTGACCGTCTTGTCGCGTGCCTATATAACTTATTCAGTTCCTATATTAAAATTGAGTTGTAAATTATATTAAGTGCCGAGTCGGAACTCAATAATTTAGCAAAGCTTAAGTTTTTTACATGCAATTTCATGCAAACATTTATATTTGTATGTAAATTTTCAATGTTGTCGGCAAAACACCAATTAGGTATTTAGGGTCATAAAATTAATTTGATCTCTGAGCCAGCGGTGACGGTCTTTTACGTAAGCCGCTCGTTAGGAGTTTACTTAAATATCTGAGGAAACCATTATCAAATACATAAGATTGTTGAATTAATTTTCTAATTATTATTTCAATTTAATTAGTATTCTGGGATTGAAAGTGTTGAGAGCTAGTAGAGGGAGAATGGGCGAAGAATGCGCGTCACAGGCCGTCACAGGGTATTCTTAGGACGAACAGGGTATAGTAACAGTTGAAATACTCCGACGAAAGACAGTTCGTTTCGGGGGTGTTTTTTCCGTCGTCGCGGAGATTGTTTTTACTCTTGCTGGCAACATTGATTGAGCGGTCCTGAGAGGGAAGTGAGAGGGATGTTCCGCGATCGGGAAATCCTACTGCGGCATGTGGCCTCATTACAGAAATTCCCGCCGAGATGATTTACTCCATAATCTTTGTTTCTAGCAAAAACTTGGATACGAACATCCAAACGACTGAGCTGAGAATGTGGTTACTAACTTATTTGCTATACAATATCATGGGCCTTTCAAACCAGTTTTGAATTCTTACCACATTATTGAAAATGTCCGAAAATCACTGAGAACGTGAACCAATAATATATTAAGGACTCACAAGAAGATTCATCCCTTAATCTTCGTTAAGACAAGAAAAGCAGGACACAATAGAACTCTCCGTATTTTTTTTTTTTCAAACTAGGGTTTTTATGGTGAATGCATAAATTATTGTGTAGTTGTTCTTTCGCCAACATGAGGGAGGCCTATGTTCCAGCAGTGGATGAACAATGGCTGAGAAAGAAGAACGAAAAAGAAGAAGTAGTTCTAGGATCAATATTCAAATAAATGCATCACCAGATAGATCCATTATTCATCTTAGCGTTAAAATAGAAAATTTATGTACTTCCTCTAGGAACCAACTCCCATATAAATACGAAATCACAAAAATGCTTGAGTAAAACTGCAACACTATTTAAAAAACAACAATATGCGCCTAAAAATGTTTTAAAGCCTATAGTAAGACTAATCAACCGAAAAAATTAATGAGTAAAATATTTTTAATGAATTGTTTTATTTAAACTAAAAACCTAGATGTTATAATTTAATGTTACCGCATATGCTTTATAATAGATAGTATATTAAATTACACTATCAGTATTATTAATATACTATAGTCTTTTGACTATGAAATTTCTATATTTCCAGGACATTGAATTCGGAAACCTTATCCGAAAACTTTGCCTGTCTATTACTGATATTTAATGATCATATAATGATAAAAGGATTGTAAAATAACGTTAAAAAGTATTTTTTTTATTATAAAAACCTCATTAGTTCCGTACTTTTTACTAAATTTGATATTAAAGTTTTACAAATTACATATCAAATTATGGCAGTCCGAATTCAACAAGTTTTGTTTTTTTTCGGCCATATTTTCCAGACTTTGTATAAAATTCACTTTCTCGAAATGTCAAATACAATATATCGAACCTACCTGAATTCCATTCAAAGAAAGCGAACAATAAATATTTCAGACGAAGATAGTGTATTTGAGTTTTAAATACGCCAAGGTTGAGGGTTGAACCAGTTTCTTAAAAAACGCTTTTTCAGGAACATTACAAACCCTTTAATGAAAACCAATAGAAGAGAAACAAGGATATGTTAAAACTAGAAGTGAAATTTTGATTTATGTTAAAACGATTTTTTTTTCGTTTTAATTACGGGGTTTACTTGTTAGTGGTTTTATACGACGTCGGTTTATGAGACAAATATTTCGATTGTATTAAAAATGTATGGTTCCACACAGTAAACACACTGGTATTTATTTACTTGCTTAAATGATTATAATATGTAATCCTTTTTGATAATTCCTTTAACCCTTACTTATGAAATGCTGACTTAAGAATTTTAATCTTGTAAATAACCCAACCTGTTAATAATTCAAAATGCGCTTCTTGTTTTCTAGGATTTTTTTTTCCTATTGTTAATTCAGGACAGGTTTTATATGCATATACCAAAAATCTGACGCCTAGCTAGTAAATTTTAATGTTATCATGAATTATAAATTAATAATAGAAACATGTTTTTTTTTATGTCCTATTTTTTTTGCTTTGAAATAGATAGTTTCATGGTTATTATTACAAAATGATTTGCTTATATTTTTTTACGATCACGTGAAACTAAGTGTGAGAGTTTTATTTATATTATAAAAAATTGAGGATGTGGAAAGACTCTGACATTTTGCTATATTTTGCTAAATTTATTTTAGTTACAGACTTTTATGGTCCATTAAGAAAAGCTGTAAAAATAAAGACTTAAAAAATACCGTCCGGATTTAGAAAAGGTAAATAAACTGAATCGTTACTGTTTTTGATTTTTATTTGAAAACGGGCAAGATAGCCAAATTCCGGGTTTTAATTCAATCATTTTCAGCTTAATAAATCCTGTGCTGCGAAGGTAACCGACATAAACGTTAGTTTCAAAATAAATCATAAAACCAATTTATTATCTCACTATGTCTTAATATTTTAAATTCTTTTGATTTTATTATGTTTCTGACGTTTTTTATTTTTTAAACTTAAATTTTATAAAAAAAATATGTATTAATCTATAATCGATACATGACCGAACGTTTTTTATTTAAAATACGTACCATTAATATTGTTTTAATCACTACAAGATAAATAATTTGCATACGTTCCCATTATTATAATTCATTACTGATGTTGTTTTTTCTGAAACATAAATTAAGTAGAATCGTGTAAATAGGAAAGAATATTTTACTATTTAATGTTTTATTTTAATGCGTTTATTGAAATGCCATTTTTTAACATTCTAACTTGTATGTTTTTTGTTTCAGGTATATTGAAATACTCATTTGAAAAAAAAACTTCCATGCTGGTTGGGTAAGTTTTTTCAAAAACGGTATTGAATAATAAAAATATCGCAAAATTACATCTCTATGTTTGTATACATAGATATTTTACTACTACTACTACTACTACTTTTCCTTATCTGCATCCATTGGTGCAAAGGGCACTGCATTAGTACACCAAGTACAGTGTATCTTGATCATTTTATTACGTTACGGTAAGATGATCAGTCTTACGCTTCAGTACACGTCAAAGGTATCACACATGGAATATTAATATGAAAATCTTATGTAAATAAATATTTCACGTTTGCCCCCTACGGAAATCGAACCCGTGACCTCATGCTCGGTAACCAAAATGCGCTACACTATGTTACGAGGCGGACTGTTTTTTTATCATTTGAAGAACTGTATCTTCCGTATTTCCGTTTGTGCTACTCTGGGCGTGGTTGACGGGGGCGGGGCGCGGGCGGGAGGCTGCGGTTGGGCGGGTGGTGGTTTGTAACTAACTACTAAAAAGGGGTAGAATTACTAATATCCCTATCACTGTAAATTTGGGCCAGCTCCTTGAGCAGGTTGGGGTGAATGTGTTTATGACAATCTTAGAGCCGAGACAGTGATAGGGCAATGAAAGCATTTGGGTCGCGTATTTAACCTTCTTTTCTTCCGCTTTTTCCAGTTAAAACTGAATCTATTAAATTTCGCGGATTAGCTTTAAAAAATCGGTAGAGTTGTGCTGGACTGAAAAAAGACTCAATAGTCTTTAAAAAAGTCTAGGGAAAGGGTGGGGCTAAACAAATTCACACATTGTTAATCTTTAATGTCTAAAATTTGTATTAATTTCAACCAAAATTCTTTAAAATCGCATAAACAAAAAAATGACATTCATACATTATAATATATTGGCGTTGCTCAACTTATCATTAATTACTAGTTCTTCTCTTTGAGAATTGTACCAATCCACTAAAAGAAGCAATGGATCACAAAAACAAGAGACGCCAGCAAGACGGTCTAACCATGGCAAATGCTTTGCGAAAATTCGGAATGAAAACGTTTTAAGCGAAATGAATTAAAATGAAACTTAGTTTCTTCTCATTCTATGCGGGTAGATTTAGTTCTTATTTTGTTTCGTTTAAAGCTTGACTGAAAAACCGTTTCATTATGCAGTGAAATTTATTTCAAATGCGTTGCTTAGTGCTATAAAGAATAACTACTTTACATTAAAGCCAATTTCGTAAAGAGTTGATAAGTACCTACGCGTACTATTCCATATAACAATAGGTATGTATTTTTTCAGTATTTTATTAAACAAGTTAACCATAAAAAAGCTGGTAATTATTTCATGATAAGAGCGTTAATATATTTAAAGAGTACTAACAACTAAATAAACCGGATAAATGGATATGCAAAGGTTTATAGGGTTTATGACCTGTTATTGGCTGGGTATTGATATAGCCATGATATTGGCTAGCCAATAAATTTATTTTTGTTATTAAGATTCTGTTAAAATTAAATTGATTACTGCAGATGCTATTCCTATGTTTACTTATATTTAAACCAGGATTTATATTACAATATTTTGAGTGTGTTAAAATACTTCCACACAACTTCATCTTTGTAGAGATATAAAATAATTAATACGAGTATATACCTACTCCGTCATGGCAAAAAATCCAAATTTATGTGAAAGTATTTTAAAACACTTGAAAATCCTTGTTATTTTTTCCTCAACTATTCAAATTTAATTTAATTTAATTTAATTTTTTTTTCAAATTTATTCACAAAATATATTAATTTTCAGAAACAAAATCTTAGATGTAGAGAATGTTTTTCATAAATAATATCTTTTGTGCCTTTACATTAGTCTCTACAATATCTTGTGTATGTAAGATTGTAACCACGAAGAGGTATATCTTTTCCAGATTAAGATGAGAGTACTTTAACGAAAGAAATTAACGAAACGGAGAGTAAAAAAAATTAAAATATTATTTATTGATTTATTTTATATAGGTTCAATTAAAATCAAATTTCTGAAACCAACATTTGCTGGCGCTGTATTTAAACATAACCTTGTTTTGAAAAACAAAAATCGATATGCTGTTTACTTATCTATAACTGAAAAGAAAAACTGGTGCGAAAGACATTGTTTTGGTAAAACAAGTGCATATGAATTCTTTACAAGTGCATATTGTTTTGGTAAAACAAGTGCACATTGACTATTTTTTTTAAAATCCTTGAATGTTCTCAAACTGTCTGACCGCAGTTTTCCCAGACGAGGTGCTAAAATACAAAGGGACTACTCCATAATACGTTGCAATACTTTCAACACATTTCTTCAGAATAATCTTTAGTGCAAAACTTTTTTCTGGGAGTGTCCAAGGTAAATGTGTCGTGGATGTCAGACGATAATATAGAGCCTGGTCATTAAACTGTCTTCACTCTTAGTGCCTGCAGCCTGCAGAGTAGCGC
The DNA here is from genome assembly GCA_022494985.1 of Micrasema minimum. Classification (NCBI taxonomy): domain Eukaryota; kingdom Metazoa; phylum Arthropoda; class Insecta; order Trichoptera; family Brachycentridae; genus Micrasema; species Micrasema minimum. Next base: position 10,651 of record JAGVSP010001886.1, read on the forward strand.
AGTTCAGGTGGAATGAGCACTTTTCACTGTCCGCAGCCATGTGGAGTCATGCAGCATCACCATCATCAGACATGAGGCATAGAAAGACAAAGAAATTCGCTATATTAGGAGCCAACACCACCCGAAAATCACAGAGACTCTCGGACATAAACTAACTAACTTACTAACTAACCATCACGCCATTTCCCCGTAGGGTTAGGCAGAAAGGATAGAACGCCATACCACTCTGTCCTGACAGACTTCCTTTGCTTCCTCTACATTCATACATCTTCTCATGCACATACGCTGATTATTACGACTTTTTCACATGTCCAGTTTACAGTACTTGTCGTACTTGGTCATGCCATGTCTTATTCGGCCTTCTTCGGCTTCTAAATCCTGGCACATTTGCATTTAAACTTCTTTTGGCTGTTCTTCATCGCTCATTCGCTCCACATGACCAAACCATCGTAAAAGCCCTTTCTTAATTTTGTCGATAGTGCTTATCTCAGCCTCGCAATCTGTTCTAATTTCGACATTTGTACACCAATTTGGCATGACCAAGTACGTCAAGTACTTGAAAGTGGTCATGTGAAAAGTCGGAATAATCGGTTTATGTGCATGAGAAGATGTATGAAGGTAGAGGAAGCAAGGAAAGTATGTCAGGACAGACGGGTGTGGCGTTTTATCATCTCTGCCTACCCCTACGGGGAAGTGGCGTGATGGTTAGTTATTTAGTTAGTTAGATAAGAAGAAAAAATAGATTTTACGTAAATGAAAAGAAAAAGTTAAAGAACAATGGACAAACTGGAGCCTTAAGAAGGCTAGCAGCATTATACATGTGAATGTATAACGTATTGCGGTATAAACAAAACAACAATGAGCACGTGACTATTTCAGAGCTTTCAGCGTTTGCGGATTTCCGCGCACCTAATTTCAGGTAGACATTTGTACGGGACGTACGTAGGTACAGTTACTGTTGCTTTGTGGGAATGTTGGTTTGTATGTGTGCGTGGTTCAATAAATATTTGCTTTACATAACTTAGTGCCTGGCGGGGGTGGCTTTCAGGAGAACAGGCTTAGTTAGGGGATGTTTGAATTATACGCACTCCAAATTTTATTGTAGGATCTTGATATTGTGAACGAGTTTACAACTTGGTAAATTAACTACCATCGTTCTTTTCTTTGAAAAATATTTATTTATTCTATGGTCCTACATTATCATCATCATCATCATACCATATCCGTTTCCTATGTGGAGCATATGGAATCCACAAACTCTCGGCCGCCAGCTCCCGTGCATCCTCCCAGGTCAAGTCCGCGTCCCGCAGCTCTGACGCAAACTGCCGACGAGTTGTCAACAGTGGACGACCAAGACGCCGAGAACCTGATGCCTTGTAAAATAGGCAAGCATGGTTAAGGCTCTCGGGAGGCATACGTCGTATATGGCCTAGCCAGCCGAAACGCATTCGCCGGATGACAGTAGATACCGAGGGTTGCTGTGTCCGTTGCCTCACCTCTGTGTTCCTTACAAAGTCAAACCGCCGCACACCTAAAATTCTTCTTAGACACCTTCTAAGAATGAAATGATTTAATGAGTGCTTTAGCAAAAAGCAAAAACAAACTTGTTTAAATACAAATTAAAATAATAATAAAAACTTTATTAAATATCATCATCCCCCTCTTTTTCCGTTCTCTTATCCGTACTCAGAGGTGCATTGGGCACAGTACCGAACAGAGTGTATCTTGATAATTTATTACATAAAGGCAAGATGGTCAAACCTACGCTTCTTATTATTTCTTATTCGCTCCCTACAAGAGGTATCTTCTTTACTTAATCAAAGTATTCTTCGAGTTTCTGTAAATTGAACGCGGTTTATCAACATAGAAAGTGTTTTTGGGAAAGAAGATTTATTTTAAATTGTGTAATTATTGTAATAAAGCATTTGATTTAACTAAAAGATTTTGAAATTCAATTCCTAAAGTGATATAAGTATCTTGGTGGGTTTAAATATATTTTTTTTTTGAAAATATATTTATTTATTTCACATATTACAATTTTTTTTCTTCTTAACGAAATACCTCGCTGGGCAAAGCCCGTGTTGAGGTATTCATTTACAAACTTTGGTAGATTATCTTGAAGAGTTTGGAGTGAAGAAATTCCAAGCTTCATTTGTTCCTTTGTGATTTAGAATGTCAAACCATTTGATTTGATTGAAGGTTTTCTTCATATATTCATAATTGATGTTGGTTTTTGTATGCATTTTAGGTTCATTACATTTTGGTGGACTATTATTTTGAATTTCCACATTTAACACAGTAGTAAAATGATCTGTCAAGGATGACGATAAATTATAGCAGTAAAAGGATTTTTCGACTTAACCATCATGATCTATGATCTATGCAGGTCTCACGTTTTGTTTTGTCTCTCCTTGTTGCTTTGTTTACAGTATGTCCATATTCAAATTATATATACTCCTATATAATATATATATTTTATATATTTTTTTTTTTAAATCGGTAAAACAGTTTAAACAATCCATAGAAATCTACTACATTATGTGCCGCCATGGAACCTCTTACATCATATTCCTCTGCCCCATTACGTAAAATTATTTTAAAAAAACTCTTGACTATTTAAAAAAATGTATTTTCTCAGAAAACCATGAATAATCACTATCCGCGGTTTCGCTGTACCATCGATAAACGTCAGAATCGTTAAACGTATGAAGCTGAAATAAATCCACGTTTTCATTAATTTCAATTGTAATCAATAGACATTAATATCACACGGTGACCACAATCAAGCCACTTATTGTGGTGTAGTCAGGCCGTTGTTGCAGAATTTCAATCATAATTATAATATAATACTATCGTATTTCAAATTATGGTTTAACCAGGTTCTCTTCCATATTTACATTTAGTGGTTTATACGTTTCCATATATTTGTTTCTAATTAAAAATTTCAGCACCTTAATTTATCAAACGGCCATACTTTGTTTACGAATAGGTTTATGCAAAATATTTTTTAGACTGGTTTCGAAACAAGATCTTGTTTTATTACAATTGAGTATAATGCAAAACTTAAGGGCTTTCGAACAAGAATGCACCAGAAATGGCGTTCCCATACAAATTTTCTAATAATATACGCTTCCTAGGGCTAATTTCATAACACCACTTATTATCAAATTCCACAGTCTAAAGACTCCAGCACTTAGGCCAATACACGAATAGATGTCTAATGATGACGTAGATGCCTAATGATTATGTACTGAGTGACGTAGTGGGTAACTAGACCCTAGACACGGTAGTATTTTTGAAGTTGTAAACCCTGAGATTTACTAATTGCTGTTATTTTAACCATTTTTTTTGTTCTTTTATTTAAAGTAAATCTCTTGCTTTTTCAAGTGAGAATCTCACCGAATAATATCTACTAGTCAGCTCCAAGTGGAAATGCCGGAAGATGACTTCAATTTAATTAAATTTATCGAGCAAATAAAAATTTCATTGATGCAGGCCCATCAAGGGCACACTTATATTATCCGCACTAAAGGTGACTAAATCAAATAAAAGTTTATTTATTTTTTAATTTGAAATGTTTTTAAATAAAAAAAAATCAAAATTGAAAAAATTACAGAATTTTTAATCTGTCACACTTCATGTACCGAACCCTGTATACATTAACCGGTGTAACACTTATCATCTCACCTTCATGTAATTAAATGATCAAGAGACACTGCATTTGATATCCACCATTGGGTGCGGATAAGGAAAGTAGTAAATAAATTTTTTTTAATTGCTATTAAAATTTAAAAAAACTTTGTTTGGTTACTACTAATTTTATTTATTTTTTTAGTTATTTATTCAGTAATTATTATGAAGTGAGTACTTCTAGTATAAATTTAAAAATAGCGATTGCTTTCAATCAATTAGCACACACTCTTCTATTCCGAAGCTTTGTATTGTGTAATTCTTGATAGTATGTCTAGTTTCCTAGAGCTTTAGGCATAACAGCTCTCGAAACTTGTGTCTTAAACTACCTTCGAACTTTGTTTTAACCAAAACGCTTGACGAGTGATCAAAACTTTTGCTAATATTCCATCAAACTGCAATTTGCGGTTAATTGCTGTGAATAATGCATTGCATGCGTGATCGGCATTAATGGCATGTAATGAAAGAACGTACAAAAAGCACTTCAGAAAAACATGTAGTAATAGTAATAATAATGTTTGTAATTTGAATGATTTATTAAGGTCGTTTTGTGAAAAATCGCCTCCAAGGCGCTGTGTACAAATTACCCTAAATAAGGAAAAATCACGTTTTTTTATTTAACAAATATCAAATTTGATTAGTCATAAAAATACTTTCCTGTAAAAAAAATCTTTTTCTTTATTTTTTAGTAGGTTAAAAATTATTTTGAAGTTTTCAATTTCAAATTAGCGCGAAAACACTAGTCCGCGTTGGCCACGCCCCTTTTACGTCATTATTCATGTAGCCATTGATGTTAACTATAAAACTAAAAATGTGAAACATAGAAGCAAAACCGAATTATGACGTCACGGGGGCGGCGACAAATACGGGTATTTTTCAACACTTTTGTTTCGAAAATTATGAATGAAAACATTGTTTTACGTCATCCACATTGATTTTAAAATTAATATTAATATTTCTTAATCAATTTTACATATTTTCATCGATTCTCGTAGTTCGTGATATTTCCCTATTATCGATAAAGTTTTAAGAGCAAGAAGAGATGAAATATTTTTACTATTATTTTCTGTGGTCTTCTTTAAAGTTTGTCATTTTCTTGTACTTAGCATACTACTTTACAGTCTGAACATAACTATGGACTTTGCAATTTGAATAATTCAGGATTATTTAATTTTAAAGATCTTAAACCCCAAGATGCTGTATTCAATTATTCAACAAGAAACCGTATTCACGAATTTTAATAAGTTTAAACTTACTATAATCTTAGTGTTTACATGAGCTAACTCACCTATACAATTCGATTACAAAAAAGTATTTATGCTTTTTTTTTAATGATAAAAAGAAATCTATAACATATAATAATCTAATAATATTATCACATATTTCAATTTGCAAATACTAATTTCAATAAAGCCTAAGCGACTTGTGCTTGAAAATAGGAATTGACTCGTGTCGAAATGGGATTCGAACCGACGATCTCTGGACTCAGAAACCGCGACCGCTACCCACTGGGCCACCACCCGCTCTAATTATTTATTATTATAAATTTAATAATAAATAATTCGATTTTATATAATTATTTTACATCCCGATTAAAATATATATTTTTTTCTAACCGATCAATTGGTCCGGTCATACATATAGAGCGAATGAATGATGAAAGACCGGCTAAAAGAATGATGCGAGTACGCCTGGATGTAGAAGTCGAGGAAGGCCGAGAAAGACATGGCATGAAACAAGTACAACAAGGTGGAATAATAGGCGCGTTGTGCATGAGAAGATATATGAATGTGGAGGAAGCAAGAAAAGTATGCCAGGACATAGTAGTGTGCGCGTCTATTCTCTCAACTAACCCCTTCTTTAATTGGCGTGTTTATTGTTTTATTTCAAATGAAGGTACTGTGAAAATAAAAATAATATTTCTCCCAGTTTGAAAATGAAGCCGAAAGATGTCAGGTAGTAAATTCATCCCCAGAAAAGTTCTTGTCCATAATTTAAATTGGACATTTATGCCGTAGTTGGGGATGAAATATTAAATTCCCTCACAAGTTGATCTGTGGAATATCTGAAATATTGCCTCAAGATGAAGCAGATCCTGCGGAATCCTGGATTATTAAAGGATTACATTGCCATAGCTACCGGGACCGTCTTGGTACTCGGATAAAGTTTATTTATTTATTTTATGTACATTTATAGCGTTACGGCACAGCTCTGCGAGGGAAATTGGCGAAATAAGAATGAAAGCTTAATGGGCTTTTGACGAATGTGTGAAAAAAAACGCGTTTGTAGGTCTTAACAATAATTTCCCAAAAATATTCTACAAAAAATATGTTTTTAACATTTCTACGGCCTTATAAGCTTATTTAAATATATAAACATAAATATGAAGAAATAACGTCACATAAGCCATACATGTTAACTTAACTTTTTTCTGTAGTATATATTATTTATACAATAATAAATATGCAGTCTATTTATATTTTAACAAACACTTAAAAGTGGTCAAGTGAAAAGTCGTAATAATTAACGTGCGTGCATGAAAAGATGTATGAATGCGGAGGAAGCATGGGGAAGTGTGCCAGGACAGAGTGGTGTGGCGTTCTATCCTCTCTGCCTTCCCCTTCGGGGAATAGCTGATAGTTAGTTAGTTATTTATATATTACTGATTTTCTCAGCCAGGGTGTTGTTACGAGTTATGTCATTGCTTTTTTTTTATCGGTCCTTAAATATCATTAAAGCTGCGAATCAAACCCTTAACTCGGCTTTAAGACGCTGCAAATTTGCGTCAAAAACTATAGGATATAGACTATTGACCTTACTTGCGCGGGAGTTGGATAGCGGCAGATCGCGAAGGCAGTTTATGGCGCATGGGGATTAGGGGTAAAAGATGAAAAATAAATGTAAAGCATTCCCATAAAATATATTTTCTACATAGTTAAAAACAGTGTTCATTTATGTACGATAACATTAGTTTTAATATACTTCTGAGGTTACAAGTTTCATATAAATTGTTTCCACCAAAAAGGTTGAGTTAAAAACTCAAATAAATTCAAATACGATTATCTCATTTAAAAAGCTACGACTAAATTCTAACAAACTCCAATACAAAAATAAAACTTTACTTTGGTGCTCTGATGTTTAAAAAGGTCACAAATTAATGAGCCCTAGAAAAAAGTTTTATTTCCTTTTCGTGTGTAATTAAACCGGCAGATACGTGTTTCTAAACTCTGTTGTAAATTGGTATTATTATTATTTCATCAAAATGGTAGGGCACTAATTTTAAAAATAAGTTTTGGAAGTCCTATGCTACTTGTTTGATCATTAATTAATTAAGGTATCTATGATAAAAAATAGTAAGACATTTTTACAGAAATAAGTGCTTTATCAGCAATTAAAAAATACCCTTAACAATTATCCCGGATTCCTAATAATAATTTTCCAACAATGCAAAACTACATTTTAAGGGTGAACGAAAAATGAAAAATTTGTGATTTTGTATATAATTCTTTAAAACAATATAACTACATAAAGCAATGATAATAAAATTTATATGAATGATAAAAAATAGTAATGTTAAAAAAAAATTAAGTACCTAAATTAGGATTTTTTTTGTATCCCATAATTTATTGTTAGGTGTCTTTGGATATACATATACATATTAATTTATTATCATAAGATCATCTTTTGTTTTTGCGTAAAATAGCCAATATAGGTATTTTTCAGGATTCAACTCCCATAAAAATTCAAAATCAACAAAAATGCTTAGCAAAAATAGCAAAGACTATTATATTATAAAAACTAATTTACTGAAGTGTTTTTAGTGTAATCTTAAACCTTATTTTTACTGAACTAAAAACATTTTGTTAACTTCACAATGTTTGATTCGAGTGGAGAGGTGGAGGTTTGCGGATTTTAAATCTTTAAAACGTGGATCGAATACTGCCACGACCTGTTTTCCTATTATAAGAAAAGTTGCATTATATACTCTTTGAAAATTAGCATCTATACGTTATACATATTGAATATTAAATTTGATGAGATTGAAAATTTATTTAAAACTTTGGTCTAAGCATTCTCAGATCGAATTATCGAATTACCTCCTCCACACGACTTTTCTTACTAATTTCTAAGTACTACAAGAACAACAAGGTGGAATAATAGGCGCGTGTAGCATGAGAAAATATGATGAATGTGGAGGAAGCAAGAAAAGTATGTCCCGGACATAGTATTAGGTGCGTCTATTCTCTCAACTAACCCCTTCTTAAATTGGAGTGTTTTATTGTTTTAATTCAATAAGGTACTGGGAAAATGAAATAAACATTTCTCCAGTTTGAAATGAAGCCGAAAGATGTCAGTAGTAAAGTTCATCCCCAAAAAGTTCTGTCCATAATTTAAATTGACATTTATGCCGTAGTTGGGGATGAAATATTAAATTCCCTCACAAGTTGATCTGTGGAATATCTGAAATATTGCCTCAAGATGAAGCAGATCCTGCGGAATCCTGGATTATTAAAGGATTACCTTGCCATAGCTACGGACCGTCTGGTACTCGGATAAAGTTTATTTATTAGATTTTATGTACATTTATAGCGTTATGGCGGCACAGCTCTGCGAGGGAAATTGGCGAAATAAAGACATTTCTACGGCCTTATAAGCTTATTTAAATATATAAACATAAATATGAAGAAATAACGTCACATAAGCCATACATGTTAACTTAACTTTTTTGTAGTATATTATTTATACAATATAAATATGCAGTCTATTTATATTTAACAAACACTTAAAAGTGGTCAAGTGAAAAGTCGTAATAATTAACGTGCGTGCATGAAAAGATGTATGAATGCGGAGGAAGCATGGGAAGTGTGCCAGGACAGAGTGGTGTGGCGTTCTATCCTCTCTGCCTTCCCCTTCGGGGAATAGCCTGATAGTTAGTTAGTTATTTATATATTACTGATTTTCTCAGCCAGGGTGTTGTTACGAGTTATGTCATTGCTTTTATTTATCGGTCCTTAAATATCATTAAAGCTGCGAATCAAACCCTTAACTCGGCTTTAAGACGCTGCAAATTTGCGTCAAAACTATAGGATATAGACTATTGACCTTACTTGCGCGGGAGTTGGATAGCGGCAGATCGCGAAGGCAGTTTATGGCGCATGGGGATTAGGGGTAAAAGATTGAAAAATAAATGTAAAGCATTCCCATAAAATATATTTTCTACATAGTTAAAAACAGTGTTCATTTATGTACGATAACATTAGTTTTAATATACTTCTGAGGTTACAAGTTTCATATAAATTGTTCCACCAAAAAGGTTGAGTTAAAAACTCAAATAATTCAAATACGATTATCTCATTTAAAAGCTACGACTAAATTCTAACAAACTCCAATACAAAAAATAAACTTTACTTTGGTGCTCTGATGTTTAAAAGGTCACAAATTAATGAGCCCTAGAAAAAAGTTTTATTTCCTTTTCGTGTGTAATTAAACCGGCAGATACGTGTTTTCTAAACTCTGTTGTAAATTGGTATTATTATTATTTCATCAAAATGGTAGGCACTAATTTTAAAAATAAGTTTTGGAAGTCCTATGCTACTTGTTTGATCATTAATTAATTAAGGTATCTATGATAAAAAAATAGTAAGACATTTTTACAGAAATAAGTGCTTTATCAGCAATTAAAAAATACCCTTAACAATTATCCCGGATTCCTAATAATAATTTTCCAACAATGCAAAACTACATTTTAAGGGTGAACGAAAAAAATGAAAAATTTGTGATTTTGTATATAATCTTTAAAACAATATAACTACATAAAGCAATGATAATAAAATTATATGAATGATAAAAAATAGTAATGTTAAAAAAAAAATTAAGTACCTAAAATTAGGATTTTTTTGTATCCCATAATTTATTGTTAGGTGTCTTTGGATATACATATACATATTAATTTATTATCATAAGATCATCTTTTGTTTTGCGTAAAATAGCCAATATAGGTATTTTTCAGGATTCAACTCCCATAAAAATTCAAAAAATCAACAAAAATGCTAGCAAAATAGCAAGACTATATATTAAAAAAATTTACTATTTTTTAACTAATTTACTGAAGTGTTTTTAGTGTAATCTTAAACCTTATTTTTACTGAACTAAAAACATTTTGTTAACTTCACAATGTTTGATTCGAGTGGAGAGGTGGAGGTTTGCGGATTTTAAATCTTTAAAACGTGGATCGAATACTGCCACGACCTGTTTCCTATTATAAGAAAGTTGCATTATATACTCTTTGAAATAGCATCTATACGTATACATATTGAATATTAAATTTGATGAGATTGAAATTTATTTAAAAACTTTGGTCTAAGCATTCTCAGATCGAATTATCGAATACCTCCTCCACCACGACTTTCTTACTAATTTCTAAGTACTATAAACATGATTCTGTAACTGTTTTCGGCTGCTAGTTTACCTTCCCAAATAAATCTGACCTATTGTTTTCATCGGCACCGCGGGCAGTTTCTGTATTTAAAAATTGAAATTTTTGTTCATATTATATTATAAGATTGCATCGAAAGTAACTTCTCAGAAATCTGTGTACCGGTAACTGTGTCACTAAGTCCTTTTATTTTCTCCAAATGATCTCATTTCTAGTACTACTTTGTACAGAGTTTTCCGTATTATTGAATACATAAATAGCGTCGGTAGACTTAGGAATTCGACAGATAAGATGGAATGTTCCAGCATCGAGCAGATACGATACAATAGAAGTCCCGCGAGAAATTACGTTTATGGTAGGTACTACCTAACCATCTACATAATAATTGTATATGCTTACTTTTGCCGCTAAACGCGAGTGGGTAGGTTTTATAAGTTTACTAGTAAAAAGAAATATGTTTCAGACAAAAATGTAAGCTTTTTACCTGTAGGTCGGTTCTAAATGAGAGAATATTCATCAGACAAGATCGTTATCAGCATCATAATCCCATATCAGCTCCCTATGTGGAGCATATGGAATCTACAAACTGCCTCCAGGCCAAGCGATCGGCCGCCAGCTCCCGTGCTTCCTCCCAAGTCAAGTTCACGTCCCGCAGCTCTGACGCAAACTGCCGACGAATTGTCAACAGTGGTCGACCAAGATGCCGATCAGGACATGATTGTTAACTAAATATTATTACCGATATTGCATTTCTGGGTTATTATACCGTGTTTTTGGGTTTGTGGTTGCCTACTTTTCTGGGTACATTGTGTTGTCCATCTTCTGGGCTGATGTGTGGGTGTAAACTTGTTTGATTACGTAATGTCTGGTTGTGTAGTTAGTAGTAAAAACTTTTTTTTTTAAGATAGTCTTTTTTTTTAAATTTGTTAATTTAAAAACTGCATAAAGTTCAAATAAGGTGGCAGGTGGCAGTACTCTAAAAACGTTTGTGGAATACGGGAGATGCCTCTAACCAAACTACTAGAGACATTTTTCCCTTTTAAATAAACTGGTTAGTCTTTTTAAACTACATTTTGCAAACACATATGCAGATCAAAGAAAATTCAGTAGTACTTGTAAAGTCATAAGTGGACTATAAGATTTCTAAGAATTAAAATAATTCCTTAAACATTAAATGTAGGACTTGCATTAATTTAATGTTGCATAAAATTTAAAATAGTAAATTGAAAAAAAAATAATATTATTATGGCACTCAAATAATATCACAAAATTTGTAGACTCCTTTTTACTTCTTTTTTACTGCACGTGAAGGAACACAGCAGTCAGTTGTCAATAGCTTAGTCTGGAAGCAGTTTTCGTTATCCATATGCTCAACATAGGTTGAATCTTAGAGTAATCTTCCTGATTTTAATCATCAAAAAACGGCAATGGTGAATTGTAGTATGCTTGGTTGTAGCAGTAGAGTGTCAAAGGTGTTAAAGGAGTCACATTTCACAGGTAATTGATTTCGATAAATAATTATTCTGATTTACATTGATTTTGGCATATATTGTGTCCTAACATGGGTATTATTTGTAAGTGACAGTTGATTACTGTCGATATGCCAAGGCCGCATAAGGCATTTGTAAAACATTGGCATTTGTTATGCTGCAAACTATGGCAACTTTGTGTTTGACAATCATAGAATGGTTTTTGACCGTTAGGGCCCCTCTATAGCCTGGGGCGTCATTACTCTAAGGGTTGAATAGACAAATCAAATAAATTTACAACAAAATGCATAAATTACACAAAACGTAATGCAAAAAACTGATTTTGAGTAAATGATTGTACTAACTATTTATTACGGGCTTCATACAACTACTTTCCCACTGCATCGGTACACCAAGTGCAGTGTTTATTGATCGTTTTATTATATGAAAGTAAGATGATCACTCGTACGCTTCAGTATCAGTCCAAGATATCACACATAAAATATTGATGTGAAAATCACATGTAAATAAATATTTCATGTTGGCCCCACGGGAATCAAACCCGCGACCTAATGCACGGTAGCCAAATGCCTACCACTGTGCTACGAGGTGGACATTAAACTCGCCAAGCATAATGTGTATAGAAGGATACATAAAATAGATAGCGTACTTGGATTTTTTGTACAATTCACTAATGTAAAGAAAATTTCCAATGGTTTTTTTTCCATGTTATTATACCGTCCCGTAAAAGTGTAATGTTTTCATGACAATTACTTCATGTTAGCCATCAACGTGTTTATGTATGGGCTAATGTCTGCCCTGGATAACGAACGTGACGTTGCTGAAACAATACAACGATACCGTTTTATTGGGGATAAACACTGTAATGATCGCATTATTGTGAATACGTTCTCCAAATGCCCCACTAAAAAGAACGTGAGATTTTTAACGATGTTATTACGGCCGTTACAAATGGCGGCCTTAATTTCGAATAAAAATTATTTTAGAGGTTTTATTGTCACTCTTTTATATCATTTTTAAATGGGCAACCTCGAGTTTTGCTCGATATTTATTTTAATGAAAATAATTTACATACTTTGTTGATAGATATCCACGCGGTCTTCTTCTTCTTTAGATAGATCTAAGGGTGTGCATGCCACGCGATCTTGTCTCTTTAAAAATAATTATTCGTACTTTCTTTACAAAATATTTGAGTTGACTCCCGAAATACGATAAAATCTAAAATATATAGTATTTTTTGTGTGTAAAAATTTTTTTTTTTGCATAGGTTTATTTAACCTATTATATACATATTATTCGGCGATCTCCGAAAAGAAAGGTACATGAAAATACGCCGTACTAAAACCTATTTGATTCCCGTTTACAAAAAGTCCCCTATATCGTTGAAGTGGCAAAAGAATATGCGATATAAAGAATAACCAGTATTTCAAGAAGAAAAGAAAGAAAAAGTAATAAATAATATCTCGAATCCCTAGAGTAATGAAAAATCGCTTGATTCTAAATGAAAAAATAAAATTTTATAATTTTCTTATTACAGGTGTTTTGGTTGATATGTTATGAAAATAAAGTATTCACTTTGAGATCACATTATATGAAAATTATATCTGAGATTCACAAAATATCGGAAAACGCTTTCAGCTTTCTGTTTTTCTTAACTTTTCCCTTATTTTTGTGCCAGAATTATGTAAATTGACCTGGAAAGCTCATAGATCGATAGAGAATTTTTATCTTAAAATTCGTCCTAACGACACCGAATTCCTTGTAAGTATTTTATCTCTGCAAATTTCTAAAAATACTGCAGTATATTTATTTTATTTCAAATAAAAAACGTACATTTTTCACAGACAGTAGTATACCCACATAATTGCCAAAACATAAAGAGGCCATTTATATTTATTAAACATGTGATATTCATATTAATATTTCATATGTGATACCTTGGACTGGTTCTGAAGCGTAAAACTGATCATCTTACTTTCATATTATAAAAAAAATATCCATATACACTGCACTTGGTGTACCAATGCAGTGTATAATGTAGTATGTTATAAAATTATAAAAAACAAATCATTACATTTTTCGCAAATACAAAAATGTAATTTAACTCCTTTCTTTATTCCCGTAATAATGCATTTTATAAAGAACTCATTTAAGTTATTTAAGTAAAAATTATGTTCAGTACATATTTTAATTTAGAAAAATATATTAGACGAGAACCTCGATAATCACAAAATAAGAACTCAATAAATAAAAATTTCTGAGAACCTTAGTTTATTGGCATGCAAGGCGAATTTTCTTCCCTTGTCCACTGGGAAATTAGAAAATTAGCAACCCTTCCAGTTTTCCAATTAGCAATTTTATACTTAGGCAACCCCCAAACTTGCTGTTGTCTGTCGCCCTTAGAACATAATTATAATTCAAATTTAAATATCGAACGCTCGAGGGGTGAACCCTTTCCGAATATCCTTCCTCCCTTATCGAATGTCAATTAAAATAATACAATTTAAAATAACGGGTTTTTAAACTGGATTTTTCCTCAGTAAATATTTTTTTATTTAATAGGGAATATTGAGTCTTTAATTTAAACGGCAAATTTATGGAATTATTTCAATCAGTATTCCATTAATAATTTTTTACTTATACAGATGGCGTATTCATCAAAATTTTCCATTTAAAATTTGAAACAAATACATTTTGGCGTGATTTAAAAAATCTACTAAATGCAAAAAAATTATTAAAGTGTTCTGCTAAAACCAAATTTAACCTTAAAATAATAAATTTATTTTTAATTTATGCTAGAAGCACTCACTTTGTTCATTATTAATAACTGTTTAAATAAAACACTTTGTTTATGCATTAAGTATATTGAGAACCAATACTTTATATTATCATTTCCTATTTGAACTATTGAATTCTTACGCATTACGGTTTTTTAATAATGTCAACAGACCGGATGCAAGAATTATGTAAAATCTTTCAAATTACTTAACTTAACTAATAATTACAAATTATAACAATTTTTAATTTTTATTCTTTAAATCTTACTTAACTTATTTTTTATAAGACGAGTATTATTTATTATCTACAAAACAAAGGCTTATTATGCCGTACGAGTGTTTTTAATTTTGTATGCTTTTTAAATATAAATGAAAAATTAACATTGGTTTATATTTTAGTTTCGTAACCTATATTTTCATAATGTGCAACTTTTAGTCGCGCGCTCGTTGCAACGTTAATTGCGCTTTTCTTTTCGCATTTTCTGTGCCGCTAACAAGTGAACCGCGTTCAAGAATGAAAAAATAGCCAGGGGCTGATATTAAAACTTTTATTACGGAGTAATAGCAACTTTTGCTCTGGTGCAAATCTTGTTTACACTGTGGTAAATCACTCTGTGTTGGCTGATGTTCTACTGGGAAATATTTTCATACTTGAAAATACAAGCTTTGTGTTTTAGAGAAATTAAAAAGAAAAATTTGATTTGCCTGTTTTTTTTAATACGAGTAACCTGCGCTTATTGTATTAAGTTGTAGATGTTCAACCCCCCATCAGCGTACACTTCTTATTGATAGAAATTAATCTCAGTGTCGCACGCTCTACAAAATAACTCTCGTGAGAAGGAATTTCGTTTCTCGGTCACTGAGTAGAAATCTCTATACTAAAATGGACTTTTAGTGGGTGTTAGGTGCTCAGATATAATGAAACAGTACTTACAGTTTTAGTGCACATTTATTACACAGAAGTTTATACAAATACAAATGCACATTAAAACTATTTAAACTAAGATTGGCATGGATTATGAAGATAGAAATGTACAGAATGAATTTAGATTTGAACGCAATTTGGCGGTAAGAAATCTGTGCAAAATAAACGTCGAGTCACGATGGTGGCTAAAATGATTCTCGTCGTAGTTTGGCAGCGTTCGGCGGAGGTCGGTCGATTTGCTCCGTCCCGCGGCGCGCGTGACGTATTACTTCCGCTACAACTTTTTTAATTTTTGTTGAGAGAAAAACCAACAGTTTTTCAAAAATTTTGGAAAAAAAAAAAAAAACCAATTCAAGGTTTCCACAAGTAGATTAAACAAATAATATTCCCATCATAAAATTCATCATCTCATTGACCTCAAAAATTTATCACTCTGTAAATAAATACTTAACTTACTGTTACATTCATTATTTTAAACTTAAAAGTACTATAGTTTGAACAAGAAAATTATATTTATTTCCGCATAAATTTATAAAGACCTTTAACGTCTTTAAGTTAAGTCTTTGACTCGTTTCAATAACGTCATCCCCGTCCAAGTTCCAATATCTGTATAAGATTCGATTAGACCCCAGTTCCCGCCAGGAAACCGTAGAATTAATTGCACCCCACTTCCGGGAGCTTTGAATCCGGCGTCCCGGTGCCGGGTCCCCCGACGCCGACGCGACGTCGTGACGGGCGGCGGTTAGCCGAGGGACGTTGACGCGGTGCATTCTGATGCTGGACGTCCTCCACTAAAGATTAACAACTTTGTGGGGTTCTTCCTTCCCCGGAGAATATTTCCTGAAACGTTTCCTGAAAAGGATGACGTAATATCATTATCCTCACGGAAGCTATTTATGGATCCTTTTTATTACTTGTCAATGGGATACTAAAGTATTGAAAGAATTACATTTTCTATGCTGATCAAATTGATTTTATTAAAGAAATCTTTTTCAAGTTAATATTAAAATTATTGATATCTCAACAGAGACAGAGAAGCTCTGGAAACGAATGTGGGTTATCTAGACGTTTACAGGGCTTATGACCTGTCATGGCTGGGTTAAGTGGCCACTTGATGTATTACAACATTCCCCATTCCGCCCGTCATCTGACAACCATGTATGACAAATTTTTGAAACTTGTATATATCTAAGTTTTGTACAGAATAATCCACCTGCGAGTTGTGTTTTCGACAGATTTTGAATATTTTTGATATTCTTTCCCTAAAGTGACATCTATTAAGAATATAGTTAAAGCATTTTTTTGGGCGATCTACTTTATTGGTGTAGGTAAGGTTCGAATCCGAACTTGATTACTTACTAGCAGACGTCTGAAGATGTCTCTCCAATTTTATTTTGCTTTTTATTTTAACTAGTAAATATTTACTTAGATATATACAAGTTTCAAAAATTTGTCATACATGGTTGTCAGATGACGGGCGGAATGGGGAATGTTGTAATACATCAAGTGGCCACTTAACCCAGCCAATGACAGGTCATAAGCCCTGTAAACGCCTAGATAACCCACATTCGTTTCCAGAGCTTCTCTGTCTCTGTTGAGATATCAATAATATCTGATATCAGCCCAGCATGGGTATAATCCAGTAATTTGTCTACAAGTATTTGTATTCATTCAAAATGTTGTTCATAAAATATTAAAATTACCTGATTTGAAACTAGTTATTATTAAAAATGAGTTCTAAGAATTTTTATCCGTGTAAAAAACTACGTTATTTTCTAAAGGTGGTAGAAATTAACTTTTACGTAATTAACACAAAATTATTTTCATACATAAATAATATAATGATGTAGTTCATGATTAAAAACCCCCTTTTTTAAACATAAATTATCCAGAGTGAGAATCGCTGTCTCCAAATTAGATTTCAATGTTTAAATGCCACTTTATGACAATATTTTCATCATTTTAGGACAAATTTTTTTTACTACTCAATAGAAAGTTTTTTAGATTTATTCATTAATCGCCCCATTAAGCCCAATAACAGAAAGATACATAACAAAGTACCACTAATCATCACACCGTTTCTCCGAAAGGGTAGGCAGAGACGATTGAACGCCATACAACTCTGTCCTGGCACACTTCCCTCGCTTCCTCTACATTCATACATCTTCTCACGGACACACGCGGATTATTCCGACTTTTCACATTTCCACTTTCAAATACTTGTTGAACTTGATCACGCCATGTCGTTCATATTGTTTTAAATCATAATCAAAAAGATATTTATTTAGTGAAATGAAATATAAAATTATCCATTTTTAAAAAGGTAACAGTTTTGGTAGCATGCTGTAATGCAATATGACTTAAGATTTTACGTTTTTTTCCTTTCCAAATACTGAATATCGATTAACCGTAATCTCTATTCGTTTTTCCCACCCCATTGCGTTCCGCTACCCTACCACGTAGCCTCCTTACATTTTCCGGGCACTTTACTGACATCTGTTATCGTATCTAACTTATCATCTGTTTTGGATCTACCCGTATTAGAATTTCAAATGGAGTTACAGAAACCCTATTAGCTAGTCATTAGAACTGGGGCGGGATGTTCCTTTTTTTCCGATTCTTTTTTGCCCTCTTTTGTTCATCTCCCTGATATTGCGTCCCCTAGGATGTATATATCAATTATACATTACAAGAATTTACCCCTTACTTTTGTTGGAACTGTTTCGGTATAAAGTTTAAGAGTTTATTTTTCCGCTCTTAGATGGAGACATTTTATGGTTTTATGGTTTTACGACTTTGGTATGTCGCTGATGTGTCTAGAAGTCTAGGACATTTGTTTAGTAAAAATATAATACGGCATCTAGTTGTTTGTAATAAAAATTTCTCCGTTTGATAGAAAAATGAAACTTTTCTTTTGAACTGTGCTATGTTTGTATGGTTTTACTGGAGTTTATTTTTTTTTCTTCAAAACCAATGGGTAATAACTAGACGCTGTATTTAAATAAACCTTATTTGTCTAGTTTACCGTTGTCTTTTGTGTTATTAAACATAATTTAAAAAAAAAAAAAAAAAACAATATACTGAATTTTAAAAAGACTAGCTGTAAATAAACACACAATTTTAATAAGTTAACAATGATAGGAGAGAGTGCTGTGGTGTTCTATCCTTTCTGCCTATCAGTCAATCTTCGCAATCGATAATATCATGGAAGTTTGTTTTAGGTGTAAAATGGTTTTATGCTATTTTTGATGGATTCTGTAAAATACGAATATTATATCGAGATTACAAGTCTCGTAATACCTGTCTGACAATATAGCCTGTGGGTGTGATTGGAGATAATAATTTCCTCCGATTTCTCTATTCCAAACCGCTTTTAGAAACGCAACCACGCACTATAAGTGGAATTTGATACCTTGAAATTTCGCTAATAACTCCTTCCTACTTTGCAAAAGGGTGATATCCGATTACAGCCCCTAACTAAATAAATTCTGAATTGTACTAAAAGATCTTTTATTAAACTTTGGAAGGATGTTCCTTTGAAGTTTTTTGAAATATGAAGCTGCTTTTTGTGTTTATTTTTGCTTCGCGTATTAGTTGGGGCGGAAAATTCAAGGGCGTTTTGGAATTGTAATAAAATTTAATGGCAGTTTGAAATGCGACGTGAATTTTTTTTGATCGGAATATAATTGTCAAATTTCTTAAAAAACAAGTGGCTTAATTTTACATCCCCCTTTTGGGCACATTGAAAATAGAACATTCTATAAAAATATTTAACCTTTGAACTCTTATTTAGAAAATAAGTCTATTGTAACAAAAAAATTAAAAAAGCTTCAATGGTTTCTCAAAGGTTCATAAGTAAATACTATTCTAAGATTAAATGTTGTCGGAATATCATATAAACCCACAAAGGAGAGAACGTGAGGAAAGAAAAGAAGAATATATATATTTTTTTTATTTGCGCTTATATTTATATTATCTCAGCTTTATTCCACAAAATATTACGTGTCAGTCCGTCACAAAATTTCCTCCAAAACGATAAGGTACCTGAAATATGCACACGAGAAACACCAGCATAGCAAATTTCTGTAATGCGGAACGACGAAGACGAGTTCAATGTATAGTTATTCCAAAATTTGTCATATATGGTTTTCAGATGATGGGCAGAATGGGGAATGTTGTAGTGGCCATTAAACCAGCCAATGACAGGTAATAAGCCCTGTCGGTAGATAACCCACATTCGTTTCCAGAGTTTTTATGTCTCTGTTGGGATATCAATAATATGTGATATCAGCCCAGCATGGGTATAATCCAGTAATTTGTCTACAAGTATTTGTATTCACTTAAAATGTTGTTAAAAATATCCTAGAATGTTTTTAGTAATTATAAAAATAGAAAAAAAAAAGAAAATCAGTTTACATAAAAAGTTTTTTTGCAGAGAAGAAATGTATCTCAATTCTCATAATCTGAAGTAAAATATTGAAAAACTGTCTTCAAAGAACCGAAAGGAAAGAATGTTGTATTGAGTATTGACAAAGTATCTATTATGCAGAAACTATCGGATACCCCAGAACTGCAAAGTGCATTGAGAGTGCAATGAATTTTTCTCTCACAGCTTTTTAAATTTTATCCGTCTATGATCAATGCAGTACACTTTTTCATTTTTTACTACTTTAATTCTATTTTATGTAAAACTGTTCATTTATAGAATACAAAAGTTCACAGTGTCATCACGTTAAAATTTTGGAAGTATTTTGTAGAATTCTTCCTACAGACGCAGATATGGTTATTATGGTGTTGAGATGTTTTAATATATAATGCATTATGTCCTTATTTCAGTTTTATCTTGTATAATTTATCTAACATAAATTAATTGCAAATACATTAAATGAAAATCTGTAATCTTAAATATTATTTAATATTTGATCAAGGATTATCTTTGTGTGTAATGCATTTCCTCAAATCACACGATCGCGCAAATAAAGGAATACTTTTTCTTTATTTTAAGCAAGTATGTAATATATACTCTTACATAAAATAAATTGATTTTCATCTTAAAAAAGACGTAACGTAGACTCTCAATAGTCCCTAAATCTCTAAGAAAGTGTCAATTATTGATTTAATTTCTTGATAGCCAACATTATTAGAATTTCATTTTTTTCTATTGTAAATAATGCTTCTTATCCTGTATCTATAGCAGATATCCAAGTTAGTCAGATGGTGTCAAGCTATTGTATAAAAACTTGTAAATATTTAAAGAGGTAGAAACGTGTCCATTTCTATTTGTGCGTCCCTTGAATTATTCATTCCCAGTCTAGCGACGGAGAGTAAAAACAATAAATTAAACACAAAATCCATCAATTAAATATCGGTAGGAGAGTTCAACAGCGATGCTAAAAATACCTACACTGATAAAAATATTCGAATAGTGATAACTATTCAATATTATTGCAATAACAGGTTGATGGTTTTAACATTAATTTGATTTTGACCTAAAAGTTTAGAAAAATACACCAATTGCGTTGTCTGCTTTGTTGCTTTTGATCCACGCATTCTTAATATCAATATATCCTTTCAAATATCAATACGAAATAGATTTCACTTAAACATTTATTTTTTATTTAATTAATCAGTTATCCATAGACAATGTTGTTTGCACTGCCACCTCAATTATCCTAATAAACCTGCTCTTAAAGCTAGATTAATCTAAATCAGCTGGGCCTGATCACCTTCCCGCGTGTTTTCTCATAAACTTTGCTAGCACTATTTGCCAGCCAATCACTTTGCTGTTCAAACGATCTCCCAAGGAATGCAAAATTCCAGACTTTTAGAAATCAGCTTTCATAACACCAGTTCACAAAAAAGGACCTTTAACTGATATTTCTAATTATAGGTCGATTTCCAAGCCGTGTATATTGGCCAAAGTATTTGAGAGAATATTTTACGACCAAACTATATTTTGCTATTAAAAACTCTCTGAGCCCATCTCAGCATGGTTTCTTAAAAGAGAAGATCCACTGTTCCAATTTAGTACTTCTAAAAGACTGATTCTATGGACGGCGGTCATCGGATTGACGTCATTTATACCGATTAATAGTAAGTGTTTTGATCGAATCGATCACAAATTACTATTGAATAAATAATGAGAAATCGGGGCGACCTTCTAAGATGGTACTCATCTTTATATAGATAACATGTATCAGGCAGTGGTGGTTAAATAACTATATTTATATTTGGGTACAGGTCCCCAGTGGAGTGTATCAAGGGTCTCTTCTGGGTCCTTTGCTGTTTATAATTTTTGTGAATGATATAGACACATACTTTTCTTATTCACACCTGCTCTGTTTTGCTGACGATATTAAAAAAAATATGTTTATGGATCAAAATCTATAAATGATGTTCCTGACTTGCAGTCGGATCTTGATGGCTAAGAAAACTACTGTATTTCTAATAGAATTCAAACATTAAAAAAAAATTGTCATGGCATTTCCCTAAAAATAGTTTTTTTAAGGTTTATGGCTTCAATAATTCCGGAATATTATTTTTGAAAACACCAAAATTTTTAATGCTTGCTTTATTTTATTTTTATTATTTAATTTAATTTACGGACTTAAGTCCATTTCAAACATAAAATTATTCTAACACATATATATGTATACAGGTACAATTAAAATATAATACAATCAAGGAAATAAAAGCTAGGACAAATTTGAAGTATACATTCATTAGAACTACCACGAGACAAGATCTGGTTTATTTTAGTGATTGTTTAAATCTTGAAAAACTAACACCCAAAAAGTCCAGATCCTGTCTCGAGTTTACAATGCGACACAATCGTAGATAGTATAACAATAATAGTATTACAATTTAGATAGTATTACAATTTAGATAGTACTACAATAATACGTATGTTTCGGTTAGAATAATCGACTAGCTGTTCATAGGTTATCTGAAAATCTATTACATTCGCATCACTAGATACATTTAGCAGTTGAAAGTTTCGTCAGCTTGTCTGTCCAAACGTGAACTAAGTGCCGTCACTTCAGCCGAGAACCGAACCCAATTAGTTTTAGTCGGGAGTTGACGACACGGCTCTTCCACCATCCACCCAATATGCACTTCCACAGAATGGTCGGTGTGCTGGGTCCCTTAGTCACTACCCAGTCAGTGGGTGATGTATGGATGGAGTACTGGATTGTCGCTTACCTCCTCGGGTGTTATTGACTCCTGGTATCGGAATCAAAAAATTATTTATAAAAACTATGAAAAGTATTGCATAGATTCGGTTTATTTAATACAGATGAGAATAAAATATACAACCTATCTTTATTTTTTAAATTAAATTGCTACTTTTAATACACTTGCGTACAATGCAATGGTCGGTGTACGGTGTCCTTGGTCCCTCACCCATTCGCGTCGGTAGGTGGGATCCGTAGTATGAAGTGCTATATTATCTTTTACCTCCTCAGGTATTATTTACTCCCGGTATTTGGATTTAAAAAAATGAAGAATTCATGAAAGAAATTGTATTCATTTTGAATTTTTATTAACCATTTTACATGTAAATTATACATACATATTTTGTCGGTTCGATGAGTGAAAAAATTCGTTTGAAATTGCGAAAAAGAAATTATCTAATATAGTGTCAATTTATTTCGATACCAATTGATTTACACCATTGATAGATTTCGATAGAATTTTATTTTAACAATGAATTTTTTTTTCTTCTTTCACCACGTTCGTTTCTATGTGGAGCATGTGGACACCACTAGATCCCTCCTCCCACGTCAAGCCTGCCTCCATCAGCTCCGCCAAATACGTGCGTAAGATGGTCATCGACGATCTGCCAGGACGGCGGGATCCTGCAGGCGTAAAGAAGAGGCAGCTCGGGTTCAGGCTCTACAGAGGCATCCGGAGTACATGCCCAAGCCAGGTCCACCGCTGCATCTGCACGACTCCAGTTATTGGAACAAATATCTAAGAAGGAAACTAGGCATTAGGTGGTTTGACTTTATAACCAACGCTAAAGCCGCAATTATATTAGAGCCACGCCGCGTGTAGCCACGCTTCCCCCACCACCGATACCACGTCGATCGAAATCGAGTGATCTGCGTGGCGTCAGATCAGTCGGCGACACGCGGGACATGTCTAATATAATCATTTTCATACTAAATGTATGAAATCGATTCCAAACCCACGCGTTGCGACACGCGGCGTGGCTCTAATATAATGGGGTTCTTCCAGATAACATGAATATTCTTAAAAACGTTATAAATATTTAAAGTATATTTTTACAATTCCAACGATATAAAACACAAAACTCAAAAATTTAGTTTTTATTAATAAATAAATGTTTTAAAAACACGAAAATACAAATGATTTTTAACGCCCGTTATTGGCTAATGACGTCATACCCGTCCACCGTGAAAGGCGTGAAATTCATTCCGTGGTAAGCGCCTATATTGCTGTGACGTCACACCGCATGCGCGCCAAAT
Source organism: Micrasema minimum (assembly GCA_022494985.1). NCBI lineage: Eukaryota > Metazoa > Arthropoda > Insecta > Trichoptera > Brachycentridae > Micrasema > Micrasema minimum. Next base: position 34,461 of record JAGVSP010001886.1, read on the forward strand.
GGAGAATTTTGCGAGCGATTTGAAAAAGCGCTATTTCAAACCGCGCTAGAAAATTCATGACATCGTAAAAATTTAAAAAAAATTCCCTTGATATTGTAATTTTTCAATCAATTTTTTGAAGTAAAAATTAAAAACATCGGAAAGAACCCCATTGCGGCTTAAAGTGCGGAAACGGACCATGAATTTAGTCGGCAATAATTCGTGATTACAATAAAGTCTTTTACAATAAATATTGATTATTAAGGTGGTAGAAATAGTCTGACTGTAGTTAAAATAATGTTGATAAAATCGTTAGTTTAAAATTACATCTACACTTGAAGGGAAGAAAACATTCACCCAGAGATTTCAATCAAATAACCAAGGCAAATAACATACATACGTAGGTACCGATAGGTTCGGTTTATAAGCAGGTAGATTCGATGCTAAAGAGGTAAAGTAAATGTGGTTAGTGTTTGACTCCAAGATCGTAGCTTGACGAGGAATACCAAACACGGTATAATTTAATACGTTTAATCCTTATCGGGTAGATAGGTTAGCGGTGTTTATTGATCGTTTCCCAGTGAGCACATTTCAAATAGAGATCATAGACCGAAACCGAAAATGTAGTTTACGAAACCACTAGGAGGGAACGGAATCGAAGGTTTATTTGTATGTATATTCGTATGCATGGTTACGTAAATTAAATATAAGTCACAATTTAACATCTTACATAGCTTACCAGAAATATATACTATATATATATAAATATCTTAACTAAATACTAGGGCTGTTAGCCGGTGAGTTTTTGAAGTGAAAACTTCTTTAGAATCGTTGGGAGTGATTTGAAAATTTATGAAACGAAAAAGCGACTAAAAAGAGACAAACATATAGATCTATGGGATTTAGCCTGCGAGAGAATGAGATAGAACACAGTTTCCGCCGGCTGGCTGTAGTTCCTTCTACCTCATCAGATACATCTACCAGTTGATCGCCGGCACCCCTTATACTTTTATAAGGTGGAGGTCCTAGGCTATAAAACAGAATTTGTTCTATTCATGTATCTGAAGAGGTAGATTCGACTCCAAAAATTTTGTAGCAAAACAGAAGGAGAAGGCTTCTTGACGCGGTATTTCACAGATATATTGATAAAATCGAAAAAAAATAATTTGTCTCATACTTTAGTTATCATAAGCCGATCGTATCACTTGTAGAAATTGAAGACATGGATCATGAATAATAAAATGAAAAAAAATTATCAAATGGGTACCAATATTCATAATAAATAAATCCTATAATTATCCCACTCCTGATACTGCATTTATCTCATTCTCTCTCAGCTTAGTTTTATTAAGGTTTCACACTTTCTACCTGGTGTGAACTGCACACATGTATTTTTTTTGTGTTGCTATCAACTAAATATAATTTTATGGATTTAGTTGAAAATATGTAAAGCTGCGTAAGTAGGTACTCTGAATTACTTACATAAGTCAATTTTGCTATTGGTTAATTTTTTTTTTAAATTTACCACCCCACTCCTTTTATTCGTCACAATGGCTCCCAAAGTACATTACAAGTGATTGAGACATTTTATTATTGATTACAATAACATTTTTAAATTTCATTATTATCATACCATATCCCCCTATGTGGAGATTTTGGAATCCACAAACTGCCTTCAAACCAAGTGATTGGGCAGCAAGTTCCCGTGCATCCTCCTAAGTCAGGTCATTATGATGAAAAATTGTATTATAATTTCTTAAAATCGGTTATTAAATCATATAAAATTTTATCATTAAACCCACGACAAATTATTGCAGATAAGTAAGCTGTCGTATGGAGGGAGTATCAGGTACCAGGGTAGCAGAAGTACTGCGGAGAGTAACATTTATCGTATGTGGTGTGCGACCGGTTTAGTCCCGATCCACAGTTAGCTACCCGCTAACGTCTGTCTTGTCAGCGCCGTGTTTACCTCCGCAGTCACTCTTGTCACCCTATTAGCGGCTCTTGCATGATTCCGCACGTTCCACGGCCATTTGCATGGCAATTTCCAAAGTTTCAGACGTATGTATGTACGTAATGGCTGCTGTGGACATAGGCATACTAGCGTATGGTACCTACTGACGGTTATGATCTCCTGGTGCTTCAGATGAGTTATTTGTTTGTTTTACTTATTATGCTAATGCTATCCGAATAACTTCGCCAAGAAAGCTAGCAATAAATAAATTGGATTTATTCGGTTTTTTGTTCTTTCTTTTATTCAAGGTAGGTAAGGATTTTTTGAGAAGATTTTTTTTTGTTTATGTTTCAAAACCTGTTTTGGTAGAATCGTTAGGTTTATCGTTACGTGTTTTAATTTTTTTTAAAACCCATAGTATTTTGACAGGACATTAACGTTAATTTCTATGTACGTTAATAACATGAATTAATATGTAAAAAAAATATTAGGTTTTTTTTTTTTTTTTTATTTCAAAAGAAAATGTTTGTTTACATTAAAACACATATATGTACAATAAAAAAATGTATAAATAAATATTAACAAAAATCCCACCAAGGCGTAGCCTGTTTGTGGGTATACTGTGAAAGTCATACAGTGTGCACGTGGCAAAAGAGAAAGATAAAGTTAAAAAAGAAATGGAAAAATAACAGATAATGTAAACAAGATAGTTAAGAAAATAATGAACACAGGATATTGGTATCTTTATACCGGAAAAAGAAGAGGAGAAAATAATTATATAACATATAAAATAAGAAAATAAAATAAAAAAATAAAACATGACGTAAATTTTTTTTTACTAATAATTTAAAAAAAAAAAAGCAAAAAAATACTTTTGATTTTTTTTTAAATTTGCTACCCACGAATGATTAAATATATTTTGTTTATTTTTTTAAAGAAACATTTGAGTTTTTATTTAGGAGAATCAAATATTTCAATTTTGGGTTCGCTTTCAAATTTTTGCAAATTGTAATTGAATTACATTTATTTAGTCAAATTAATATTTCATAACAAAAACAAAAAAAAAAGCATTTTAATGAGAATTCATGCATTTTTACTTAATTTGCGGTAATAATGAAAGCTTTTATGAGAAGATTTTTTTTCTTTCAACCTGGATTCAAGTCATATTACACATTTGACTCCAAATATGATGTAGATTCACCAGTTTTCGGGTTGTACTACAAGCTTTGTTACACCATGTATAACTTTATCTACAGCATATACCTGGATGTAAATTTTTTTTCGCATTAAATCGTATTTCATTTCTCAATTTTTCTAACCGCTTATTCATGAGTGGGTTTTTTCAAAACGTCTGATTTATTTTTCCCATGTAAATTACTCCGCGAAACTTTACCTTAGAAACAAGTCGTTTAAAGTCTACCCAAAACAAACTTAGGGGAAACTCTACCCTACATTTTAATTTTATTCGAAAATTTTCAATAAGTTTATTGATTTTGTATTACCGAAGGCATTTAAGTTAACTTTCCAATAGTGGTTCAGAGCGTTTTCCTATTTACATATGATTTGCTTACTTTTGTAAAATTTTGATCACTTTTTTAAAGCCTTGCCTTTGGTCTGAATAAGTTCAAAGATAGTTATAATAAGTCAATTTTGAAGGATTACGCATTGTTTCTACAAGCAGCACTAACATATGGATTGTAAATCAAAGGTTTTATGACTTAGTCCCAAAGCTAATAAAAAGTTTTGATATTGATTTATGATAAAATGGAAAACGTGTTTTCAGTTGGGATACTTTTTCTATTCAATATATCAATCACATACGTACATGAAATGTATGTATGTACTTTTAAAAAAACCTGATTCTTAACAAACTTAAATATTGTCTAAAATCAACATTAAATTAGGAATGACAAATACCAATACTAAATACAATACAATGTAATTAATTTGCAAACGCATGTAAAGTGCCCATGTTAATATTGTAATAAATTATTTTCAATTCAGTACATACATGTACAATATTGTTATAAACACAGACGGGCCTTAGGTATTAGGTAGCAATGAGTCTATTCACTTCTAAGCATTTCAATTTTTAATAAAGATGAATTTATAATGAAATTGGAATATTTGTTTTAAAATTTTTCTTGCAATATTTAATAAAAAATCAATTAAGCTTTAAAAATCGTAGTAAAAATTTTAAAAATCTCAAACTTTTACGCAGAATACTCAAATATGAACCCAGGAGCGCATAAGTTCAAAAGGGTTGTTGAGACGTTCAAGCCATACGTATCGCATCAATATATACAATATACATAATTGTAGGTTTCCTAGTCTTTATAGTCAGCATTTGATATACATAAATATAATACAAATCGTATGCAAACTAGCCGTGTCTGTCAATCGTTCCTAATTGCATTGTGTTGCATTTTAGGAGCCGACCAGTCGTCATTGGTTGTAACAAAGTGCATGTGTTCGGTGTCCAAGATAGAATGCACCCTAAATAGTATTCCAGATTCGGTTAGGTTCGTATTTGCATACGTCAGATTAGGTACGATTAATTTAAATTCTATTCCAGTTGTAAAGCAGTGATAGTAATTATAATAATAGTATTAATAATATCATTTTGTTGATTGATTCGGCATTCACTTTGTAACACTTCATAATGAATTATGATTAAATAAAACGATGTTATGTGTTACTATTAATTGGTTTATTCTATAGAAATACAATTTACCTACACTACCTGGTTTCGGGAGTAAAGTTCTCCCATCGACTGGTGAAAATACACTAAATTAGAATACAGATGTTATACAGAAAAATACATCAAAATTAAATTGCAATACTTAAGAATCTAGACACAAGGGTAACATAAATATTGATACATAGAAGTAATAGAAAAAATTGAAAAAACACATTTTGGGACAGTGGTGATGGTAAAATACTAAGGAGGTATAAAAAAAAAAATTGATAATTAATTGCTTGCTAAGTGGCGGCAGTTGATGTACGGTCTTGAGAGGAGGTAAGGGTAGGGGGGTCTTGAGAGGGGTAGCGGTCTAGGGAAGTAATTTGATTTTTCTGTTTTTTCTACACATAACATCGTTTTATTTATTCATAATTCATAATATCAGTTTTTTTTCGCATCGCGCAATAAGTGTAGTTACAATCAGGTTAATTAGAAAAAAAACTTCTACTAGTAAAGGGTGGCGGAGATTGTGCAGTTAATTATCTGGAGTAATAAGCTAATCTGTGTTTCAGCTCAGTTTTATCTGGCATTTTTTGTATTGAATGACTACATTTGTAATAGGCGCCACCATTCAAATTTACCAGGTACAGAATTCATACGATCACTTGTATATTTTACAAAACTATAGCGTTTAAATTTTACCCTTGTGCCAGTCAGTGTATGATAAGAATGAGAACGAATTTTGGGTTTTATAGTATTAGAAGCTATTTATGTATCTGCTATATTACGGTTAGAAATGGGAGATTTCGGTCGTCGGGGGTGTATTCTCGGGTGTGAAAGGTCTTTCATTATTTGGTTTCCGCAGACGTGGTCGCAATTTGCAATGGAGATGGAAATTATGCAGTGCTTGGCAAAATTGGATGGTCCAGTGGAACGCACCGATATACCCACCGTGTGTACTTGGCTTCACACACACCAACTCACTGTATATGTACATAAATAATGCACGCTATTGTTGTAATGTGTGCGTATCTTTGCCTTGAATAATACAGTTACGGTACGAATTTCGGTACCAAATTTAAATACACTGCATGATTTCCTGGTAACTCAAGATCAAAACTTTGAAGTTTAAACGATTTGAAGACAGTTAAAGCATGGTTCACCATGATGGCTCAACGTAAAATCACAAAATATCATTTCACATGAATTATTTTAGGATGTAGATTCCAAAACAATTATTATATTTTTAGGAAAATAAAAACTCTCTTTACTGTTTGTTTGTTCAGTCAACTTCTTCTTATTCTTTCCGTAGCCGCGTTCCGTTGAAGGACAACGCCTTTTCTAGGAACAGGTTTTTCTATTGCCTTCTTCACTGATTTGACATATGCCTGTCCTGGCAGGATGGTGTTTTGTGTCCTGGCAGGCAGATGTCCAGTCCACGACTCCTTATTTTAGATTCGTCTATCCTGACATTGTCTCCTTACCATCTTCTTGGTCGCTCTCTTGGTCCTCCCCGAGAAAACTAACACAATACCATGTATGGGTACTTTTGGGGAGGCATTCATTGAACACTTCCTGCCCACTGTAAACGGTTTACATTCAATCTGGCAACGGTGTATGGTTTCCCGTGAAGAGTTTAACCAACTACTCAAAAAATGTATAAATTTTAATTTTTATATCTGTAAATTTTATTGAAAAAAAAAACATATTTACTAGCATAACCTTTGAAATTGATTAAAGCATCTTCTTTTGAGTTATTAATTTATCCATCACGATACTTGAGTTAAATTTGCTCAAGTTCGAATAGAATTCAGACACACCAGTCAAATAGTTGTCGATCCCTGGTTTTACTCGACTCAATGGAAATTGCGTCTACTCTTATCGTACGTAAAACAGAGTTGGAGAACCCTCTAATTACATTCCAAGTCTCGAGTGGGTAAATGTAACACCATTCTACCAATATAACATATCATCACATAGCGAGCTACAAGAGACTATTATTTTGCGTTTACATAGAAACTATTTTACTATATTCCATGATAACCTGAAATGTAAATTCTTACTCGGTTTTGAAGTGTCCTTGTTAACTTGAGTTAGCTCAAACTATGTTGATGTTCTAATCGTAATTAAATTTTGAGAAAGACAAATGATACGTTTACTTCGATTTTTTTCCTAAAAATTCTCATTTTTCCTAAAAATTCTCACTTTTCCTAAAAATTCTCATTTTTCCTAAAAATTCTCACTTTTCCTAAAAATTCTCATTTTTCCTTAAAATTCTCACTTTTCCTAAAAATTCTCATTTTCCCTCAAAATTCTCATTTTTTCTCAAAACTCCTCATTTTTTGCCCAAGTCTGATATTTTTTTTAGAATTTGGTTTTTAAAATATAATACGATTTTCACTGGTCGTAAGTCGTTTAATAATTATCTAGGTAATTAAGTTCTGAAATAACTTAACTTAATAAACGGGGATAATGCCGTTTAAATTTGCTAACAGTTCCTCTTAGATGAGTCAGAAAAAAATATCTTTGTATCATTCTTTCTTTTGCATATTTTTCATTTTTCTTAAACCTTAGTATCCTGTATTGGTTGCATACGTTAATGTTTTTTTAATTTAAAAAAAAGTTCTAAAACAATACATAATTTTGCCGTGCTAAGATATTTTAGTGTATAAAAGATGGTAAAATTACTTTAAATAACACAAGAATATTATAATTTTTGGGTTGCATTTAATGTTACTACGACATTACATAAAGTAATTTTTGGATTTGGTTGCTTAAAACATTATTGCATAACACAATGTTTTGTACATGTGTGGGTGATCGAGTTACCTTTGCACGTCTGTAGGATACCTATTCCCAAGAAAGAGAGTAATCCGTTTCAGGGGCATGATTATATTATCTTTCCTGGGATATCAGTCCAGGGGCTAACTCCCGAGTTAAACGATTGATTGATCGATAAGTTTAGTGTCATTTGAGAATCGAAAATTTACAACCACTTTTTTTAATAGAGAACAGAATCCATTTCTGAATCTAATCGTAAGAAATTACAATTTAAAACCTCTTACTATGGGACTTCATATAGATTTTTACCTTTTTTTTTTAAATTTATTTATTTCAATATACCTACACATAAAAGAAAACAATACATGTCTTACTGAGTTGCCTACTGCAACTCGTCAGTAGGTGCATAAATACATGTTCAACTAAAAATAAAAGTACACAATACATACTCTAGCGCAAAAAAAATGTAAAATACATATAAATAAAAGTACAATTCTAAACTGAATATAATACATCGCGCTCTAGCAACCAAGTTCAATTAAAAATAATCAATGTCATGTGTACGCATGCTTGCAGTGGTCAGGAGAAAGACCTAATTTAGACATTATTTTACACCATTGATTCCTTTTATGATTACAAAAAAAAAATTCAAACGTTTTCATTTCAAATTTTTGTTAAAGCTCAAATTCAGTTTCATTTTAAATAATAAACGTAAAAATTTTGTGAAATTATAGAATTTACAATATTTTGTATTTCAATTCATTTTAGATATATTCGAGTGGTTTTTACGTTAAATGATGCATAGGGCAAAGGCTTTTGCGCTTCAGCGCGGTCCAAGGTATCAAACAAGAAAAATTAATGCGAACATCACTATTTCAATAAATATTTCATATTGACTTCCATGGAAATCGAAGCCGCAACCTCATGCATGGTAATCCTACGTGTTTACCAATATACCCAATGGCATTTGTATACATATATATAATATATTTATATATATATATATATATATATATATATATTATAACTACTCTCTAACTTTTAAGACTCGCTCAAGGTACTAGTCGAAAGTTCCGAGCATAATCCCCCAGGGCTGCTGCGTTAAGCAAAATCTACCGCAGGGTATTCAAGTTAGGTACCGAAATGTTTGATTTATGAATTTCTTCTTCTGACCTGAAAACGTATTTTCACGCGCTCAGCATACAACAAGACAAGACAACCTCCTGAAATATGGATATTTTATTCCATTTAAAGGGGGTCAAAAGAGCCTATGTGCAAAATGTGCACGTTTTTTATTAATTTATTCCAGTATCTGCACCTAAAGGTGTATAGATCACTGCATTGGTACACCAAGTGCATGTAACATGAACATTGTAACATGAAGGTGAGATGATCAGTCTTACGCTTACTTACATGAAATTAATATTAATATTAATGTGAAAAATAACATTTTAACTAAATTTGTTCTTCTTCTTTTTCTTTCGCCACGTTCGCTCCTATGTGGAGCATGTGGACATCACTAGATCCCTCCGTAGGATGGTCATCGACGGTCTGCCAGGACGGCGGGATCCTGCAGGCGTGAAAAAGAGACAGCTCGGGTTAAGGGTCTACCGAGGCATCCGGAGTACATGCCCAAGCCAGGTCCAGCGCCGCATCTTCACGACTCCAGTTATTGGAGGTTGCTGCGTCTAATTTGTTACGGGAATCAAAACGTCAACCTCGAGTATGGAATATGAACGCGCTAACCACTACACAAGATGAAGATGCGTATTTTTGCAGTACACTGTACCCTTTACAATAATAAGAAAAATAAGATTAACAAAGTACACAATAACATAAATATCAATCATAAAGAAAATATAACAAGAATATATATGTTATACAAATATTACTAATTAAATGACTAAAAACAAATATTTAAACCAAAAAAACAAAAAATGGGATAAAAAAAAAAATTGTTAATAAATTAGTTAGTAAGAAAAAGTACAAATTATATGCATCGGGTCCGACAAGCAAGCAAGCAATGCACCCCTAAAACATGACAACGACATGCTGAAAAAATCTAGTTTTGTGCTATACTCATTACCTTATACGAGATATGTAGCCTGTTGAATAAATAATATTTTTGATGGTTCGGGTTTAATTTGGCAACATTGAACTTTGATTGTGGCCTGGTGTTTCTGTTGGGGACACGTAAATTTATCAGTCCTTACAACTCAGGACAATCAAATAAGACCATTCAATATTTTAAAAAGAAAGAGCAGATCAAACATTATTCTTCTGTCGACTAACTTTATCAGTTTAGTTTAGCTATGCAGGAAAATCATAGTTAATGTCCATCAGTGGACTTGTGGCGGGCGACAATGACGTCACGAGCCGACGACCGCCGACCGCCGAAAACGTACGAACTTGCCGAACTTGCGATGAAAAATACTTTCGGGTCCCCCCGTCATCGCACGCGTCGTTAAGGCACATTATTCCCGCCAACTTAGGAGAATTCATTCAACGTTAAAATCATGTATTTTTATTTGCCTTTATTAGTTTATAAAATCATTGTTTCCAAGTGTTAGATTCAGTAGTTAGTTGGTGTGAATAAACCTTTGTAAAAACGTAAGTACCTGTTTTACTCTCTCTCTTTCTGTGCACCCACATAACTCTGTACTACTCAATTGGCCACCAACTAGGTGACGCCTAAAGACTGTTAATTGTCCATCAATACTGCATAATAACTCAGAAAACTGTGATAACGCTACTTTTTATTCATGTATATACTATGTTATTATGTTTAAATGGTCTTCATGTCCGTGAATAAATAAAATAATATAAAATCCTGAAATTCGCTGATGTGTGACATTTCAGTCCGTTTCATTTTGATTTGGTTTTGATAAGTTTTAATTCAACGTGCGCCGTATTTCACTCGGTAAATAAAACTCAAATCACGTCAACTCCATAAAAGTGTGCTCTACGTGAAAAAACTTTCCCGCGTTCTTTTAGTCAAAGGATTATGTGCACTACTTTGACCGTTAGCGGCGTCATTAATGTCGTTACTCCGCCGTAACGGATTGTAGCGCCGTGTAACGGAAGGCTGTATAGTATGAGAAGGCTCTGCGGCCGCTAAGTCCTCGAGTGTTACAGGAAGTAATAAAACCGAATGAATATGCAAAGTTTTAAGCCTACGAGTGGGAAGTTTTTATAGTTAATAGTCCCTGTAAATTTTAATTCCACTTTTGAATATCGTACAGTTTTAAAAACACATACGTGTAAAAGTTCAAAGTTTTTTGACAAAATAATTAAGTTTCTTCGGTGTAACTTTTTACTTATATCTTTTGACTATTTTTACTGTTTTACTATTGGTTTTTTACCCTTATCATAATACCTACATGGTGTATTAATCAAGTATTAAAGTCTACCTATGGCATAATTTTTTTTGAAGGGTTTAAAGCTAAGACCATTGATTGACTGTCTTATTTGATAGAAACACTTGTTGTAAGGGTTTTTTTAGTTATTTATTTAAAACTAATTTCATATTTTCTTTTGTTACAGGTAAATTGATAATGCAAGAACGATTATTGGAGGTGAAGAATAAAATACGATGCTCATTATTTTAGTAAGTAAATAATAAAGTGAAAGGTAAATAATTAACAATTAAAGGCAACGAACATACCCTTTCCCTAGGCTGTTTCAAAGACTATTGAGTCGCGAAACATAAACTAGAGTGTGCGTCTCTCGATTTAAGCTTAGACTATGATGTTATCTGCGTAATCCATACATGATGTTTGTGTGAAAGCGATAAAAATAAAGAATTGATATGAGTCAAGGTCCCGTAACAATTAAAGGCAGGCATCATTATCATCATTACACCATATTCACTCCTTTTGAGTATATGGAATCCAAAATTGCCTCCAGGCCAAGCGATCGGCCGCCAGCTCCCGTGCATCCTCTCAAGTCGAGCCCACGTCCCGCAGCTCCAACGCAAACTGTCGGCGAAAGGCAGGCAGGGCTGTCTTCTTTTTTAAAAATTAATTACCGAATATTTACAAATTATTGACGACTGACAAATTATCGATGATTGCGCTAATTTATCGATTATTTTTGTTTAAGAAAACGTAAATTGTACATATCCTAGCCATTTCTTCTTTAAATAACTGCATTAACCTAACGAGAGTAAAAATGTCGTTTAAGTTGCACATTATTGCACACATCTACAGTCACACAAGGGACACTGTGAGGAGCCACTTAAGTGACACTTGATCTCACTATCGCGAGAGCTACTCTCTCTAGTAACTATCTCAAGTGTCGAGAGCGCTTCTCGACATTAATATTGTACCTCCTTTAACCCTTTACTAATGTCGAACAAAAATATTGCTTCTTATTTAACCTTTGACTACTGCTGTGCAAAAATATTAAGTCTTCACAATCCGCACCCAATAGTGCATTGGGCACTGCATCATAAAACACTCAGTCAAAAACAAAATAGTGATTTAATGGGCAGAAAACTAAATTTAATCATTAAAACAAATAAAACGTATGTCAATTGGAATAACATTATGAGACAGAAAAAAGAAAGATTGGATCCGACGCCAGACAAACGCGTTCTCGTGTTGAGACCGAGGAACCAGAGGCCTCAAGGACGTCCACCGATGAGATGGGTGGACGACGTCAGGAAATTTGTTGGAAGACAGTGGATGGGGACGGCGCAGAATCGGGAGGAGCGGAGGCGGCTGAGGGAGGCCTTTGTCCAGCAGTAGACCTCAACGGGCTAAGTTGATTGATTAATTGAAACGTTTGTCAAATCATGTAAAAAAAATAATCTTGTATCGTAGTAAAAATTTCCACAATATTATGTTTTAAATGACAATTCATGCACAAAAGTGCGCTCATCTCAAAACTAAAATTTTTGACTCAGCATTTTTTGCCACTAAGGTGACAATGTATTATTTTTGTATTTATTTGCTTTAAAATGTGTGCATGTTTCAACTTAACTAAACAAATACATAACGTATGAATTCAAAAAACGCTAATCAGTCAAAACAGATGATTCTTAGTTTGTAATGTATTTATATTTCATTGAACTATATAATATTGAACCAATCAAATCACTCGCTTTGTCTATGGCATTACTACAAATTTACTAATCCAATGTTTTCGATAAATATTTTACGATCCTAGAGCCTACGTATGTAGATTTTGCATTGCTATGTATGATTTTTTAAAACTGTAGGCTGTAGGTAGATAGTAAAAGTTAAATAATTTTCATCGCATTACCTTCTAATCGTATGTTATACATGGTGTAACAAATCTCGTTGTACAACCCGAAAACTGGTGAATCTACATCATATTTGGAGTCGAATAAATAATATAGCCTTTGAATCTAAGTATAAAACAAACAAGAAAAATATTCTCGTAAACGCTTTCATTAGTACCTACCGCAGGTTATGTAAAATTGCAGTAATTCTCATTAAAATGCGTTTTTCATTTTGTTTTATTGCATTTTTTCGGTCTATGGTTGCCTGTCAATAATTACGGAACTTTGCCCATGTGCCAACAGTAAAATAAACGCTTGGAAATACTGTACTTTTTTAGATAAAAACGTAATCATTTGATTAAATATATGATGTTTTATAACAATTTGCAAAAATTGTACTCAATTTTCTCGAAAACCGTGGGTCAAATAAAAAAAAATTATTTTACAAAATCGATTCCAAATAATATGTAGATTCATGGGTTTCCCTCTTGTACATAGAGTTTTGTTACACCAGGTATTGTATTCTATAGCATTAACACATCAGCGACGTGCTTTATTTTTCCATCGTAAAATTTAACGGCTAGTATTTTATTTGGTCGTTAATGTGTTAACAGGAAATATACATGCCGTACTTATGAAACTTTTTATGTTATTCTTCATAACGTCTTTATTAAGACCAGCTTTTTAATTATGTCGTTACTCGCCGTCAGTTTTCACTTACATTCGTCAATCTCTCCTGCAAGTTCATGTAATATTTCGCGTTTTACGACTCTCCCCTTAAAGATTATTAAGAGAATTTAATTTTAACTGTTTTTAATCTGCAGCTGCATCGAGTACGGTACTTTATTTTCTATAAAATGGATATTAAAAGTAAAAGTGGAAGAACGCATTTTTGTTACTTTTTAAGCTGTGTTGTCTTTTGTTACATAGAAAATCTTATTTATTATTAATAATTATGATAAATTTATATTTTCGCTAATGGCTCCCGATGACAAACGGCCAAAATTGCGTTTTATCCGGACGGCATTATTTTTTTTCCTAATGTTTTGTTTATTTTCTCAATAAAGAACCCTTGAAAAAATGTTAATACGATTAATATTCAAAGCATTAACTTTGTGGTTCAAACATTTGAATATTATGTTAATAAAAAAATTGTATAAAACCAACTGACCGACTTTTCTGTCTACCGGTTTCGGAGACGTAACCCGTCTCTTCGGTCAGGAACAAAACACACAACGAACACAAACATGCAAATACCACTACACACCTTCACCATATTTATATTTTTGTAAATCTACTATGTGAAGGTGTGAAGTGGTATTTGCATGTTGGTGTTGTTGTGTTTTTGTCCTGACGAAGAGACGAGTTACGTCTCGAAACCGGTAGGCAGAAAAGTCGGTGACTTGTTTTATAAAAAAAAGTTATTCACATAATATTAATAATACTTTTTATTATTATCTATTTAATCATTTCAACAGGCCAGGAGGCCCAATTACAGAGGGGAACAACGTCACAAAACACCCAGGCTTAAGAAAAATCACTTTTAATTTTTCTGTTCTGACCCGGAATCGAACCCAGAACCTCTGTATCGTCCAGCGTCTTGGCCAAAACGCTACGAACAAAATGTAGAAATTTAAAAAAAATCTCTGTTTGCTTTTTATTGACGTACTACCTACAATATTTTATTTATTAGTTTCATATATTACTTTCAATATTGTATTTCAATAAGTTCATGTAATGTCAGGAAAAAAGCATATCGACGGTGGATAGGAAAATTCGACTAAGCGACCTAATATATGTGCAAAAGAAAATAATACCTAGTGACATAATATTATCATGTTGCTTTGCATCATTCTCCTTTGCACATATTATGTCGCTTAGTAGTTTTTTTCCTTTACACCGTAATGCAATAGCTCTTGCAATTTTTTGTATAGTATACAATATTTGTTTTTCATTAAATTTTATCTGTTTATAAGTAAAAGTACGTAATTATTTTCGTTTTTTAGTACTTAGTAAATCTTAAAAACTTTTAAAATTTGGTGTCGTTTTAAAATGCGTTAATAGCTTACATTTACATGAAAAAAATTATGTTTAATCATTTCTGGAAACTATGAAAAGTAATGTAACAAAATATTAGTATTGTGGTATTTATAAATCTACTTTTACAGTATGAAAAAGCTTGTAAATATGTAGCATATTTTCTAACTAACTTGAGGAAATTTATTAAAACTCAGTTTTTAAAAAATTAATTTGTATCCTATTATTGTGGGATTTTACAAAAGTATTTTTACACTGCTAAATATTTTTACTTACCCGCAAAATGTCGCGGTTTCGTTTGTTGAACCCGTGTTTTGTATTTCACGCGGAAAATAAATTCAACTTTGTAAATATAATAACAGCCGTATTTAGGAATAATCTCATACAAAAATATATAACGAACGTATTTCATTGCGATGCCGGAAAATGTAGCGAAAAATGCGTAAAGACATCGTCACGGTTTCGCATTTTCCCAAGATTGGAAACGCTGTAAGAGCGCGAATTTTTCACTAAATTATCATAATTTTTCATAAGCGGATGATTTGAATATGGAACAGAGAAAATTGCGGCCGTCCAAATTGTATTCACACCACATCACTCCTCGTCTTTGTAATATTTCAGCTTCGGAATTGCATTGAGGGATCAATCCCACCTAAGCCCACCCGACGACTGTTTTAGGTCCTTGGGAAAATACTCTCTGTCTAGTCACGCTATTTTATGAAGGACGTTTTAAATTTTTTGCTGTTGGCAAATTGCATAATCAGTAATTGCAGGGCCAAAGTTTCCAAAATTAAGTTAAAGTCAAGAGGGCGACAGCATCGATCAAGTCAAAAGAAAATCATGAATTGCACTCGACCGATCTTTGTTACCCGCACAGACGACGTGTTTTTAGAACGACTTTTAGCTAACCAATCAAAACGGAGCGTTACAAATTAGAAGCCGTTTACAAAACAACATGAACAAAATGCTGTTCCAAAACGCCTCAAAAGCGCCTCGTTTGTGGCCCCATCTTACGTAAATTTGACTTGTAGCAGTCATAAACCATTTTTCTTATCACTCCCTCTTAGGATTGTAAAGCCTCCAAAAATTTTTGACCTCACAAACCATTTTAATTTACAGGCTGAGGGCGTGGTTTTGCTTATTTTTTTGGATTTTCGGCCCTCCAACATAGTGCGTGCGGAGGTCGTAAATCTTAATTAGGCGGAGAAATTGAGTTAGCATTGGTAAACCACACAGTAACATTTATTCAAATGTACGCGTATGTACCTACAAATAATACCGTAGAGACATCGTCAGTAGGATATTCCTGATATAATATGTTTCATGGTGTACAGAAAAATGTGAAAATTATTACATAATAAGTAAAATAAATGATTAGTTTCTTTCTTCTGTTATAGAAGGTAGATCTGACCTATACCTCTAACTAGCTTACTAACTAACCATCACGCCATTTCCCCGTAGGGGTAAGCAGAGAGGATAGAACGCCATACCACTCTGTCCTGACTTCCTTTGCTTCCTCTTACATTCAATACATCTTCTCATGCACATACGCCGATAAATTTCGACTTTTCGCATGTCCACTTTCAAGTACTTGTCGTACTTGGTCACATGCATGTCTTTTTCGGCCTTCCTCGGCTTTCTATAATTGTCATGTTATTCTCCCGCCTCTCGTAAAGAATGACATTCCTGACTTCCCTTTAACTGATAAAAAATAGCAATTTAACTTTTGACCCCGTTATTCTACCTATTTTCATTACCACAGAATCTGCTCTATGGTAAGTGAAAATCTCGTTCTGAAAGCTTTTTCGTCTATGATTCCTTCTTGCAAAAATAACTGTCATGGCGAACGGCCGCATTATTTTCTATTCAGGCCGTCCCCGGCATTAAATCCTGGGGAATTGAAGACGTAATCGTAAGTGTTATAGCTTTTTAATATTAAACTTCCATCCCCGAATCAAAACTACGTACTACATGCCCAGTCACTTTTATTCTTTTCAGGTCTAATTCCCTCCCTTTATATACTCTCCTTACTCCATGACAATAATATTAGAAAAATTATAAATTAAAAATGGCCTAGACACTGATCCGTGTCTAGTTATCAGCTAGTTACCGAGTGTCATCACGCTGACCGAGTACATCACGGAACGCAGGATATTCATCCCATATCCGTCATCGCTCACGCGTGAAATTCTGGACCACGTGTGAGGACTATATTTACAATTTGATGCCTCAAAGGACTAATTAACAAGGCTTCACCTCGTGCAGGTCCTG
This sequence comes from Micrasema minimum, assembly GCA_022494985.1. NCBI lineage: Eukaryota > Metazoa > Arthropoda > Insecta > Trichoptera > Brachycentridae > Micrasema > Micrasema minimum. The sequence goes on from JAGVSP010001886.1 coordinate 51,411, forward strand.
ATGTGGACACTGCACACTGACGATACATGGAATTTCTTCACCTCTCTTCAAAATACATTTTCACCTCTACATAAAATTAAATTTCTTAACCTCCAAATCACTTCGTTCATCTCAACACTAGCCTGTTTTTTCTTTAATTCTTCGATGTAGAATTTTTTTTAATTGTAAATTCCAGTATGAATGATTCGATGGGATGGATTCATTACTTAAGTTTTCAACCTATAATTTGCAATTATATCTTTGTTATATCTTGTCAAAATTATAACCTATATACTTACCGTGCCTAACACATCTTCTTAACCTTGTAAACATACTTATATTTTAATTACACACATTGGATTTCTATTAGCTTGTTTTATTTATATTCTGAACGCTGTGGGTATTTCAATCCTTGCTTTACTTTTATAAATTTTCGTGAGTCTTTGCTATCTGATTGAGCTATGCAGGTGAGCGTCTGAGGTTGTGGAGCCAATCAGCAAGCCTCTCACCCTCTACGTTACAATGTCACCTCAACGCGTGGGGGGCCAAGTTCACCCTGTCTTTAATAATTAACCCTGACTTTTACTTATTGTATGTAATATTTGACTCACTGGCGCCCATTTATCTCTATAAACTTCTATAATCTTTGAAATCATCCCACCACAGACGGTAAGAATGTAAAAAAAACTTATATTTATTATTATATTTATATATTATGTCAAAAAACCTCTATCTCATTCCCTTCCCAAAAATCCCCCAACCTCTGAACGTGCCAAGACGGAGGAAATGGCAGAGCAACTTTGATGCTGCAACCAGATGCAAGGACTAGAGTAGGCGTGCTGCTATGACGTTTTGAACGCTACTTCAACCCTGCAAGCAAGAAGGAGAACATCTGACAAAGAATCAGGTGAAATCGCTCATTATTGAAGTTCTATTTTTGTTTAGTTTTCTTTTCTTTCTAATCAATTTTCTGATACAGAAAGCTACTGGTGATTTACTTTCCTATGAGAATACAAATTCTCTAAAATTATGTCAGACATTATATGTCTACTTATGTTTTTTTGTTCTGCTAACATACTGATGCAGAAGACATCACATTGTGTGGCTATTTTGCATGTCACAAATATGCTGTACTTGTAAGGCTGGCATGATCTTGGTTATTTTACCCTTCTTTTTTTTTTGAGAAAAAATAACACAATCTCTCAAAAATTTTATTTTTTTTGGACAAAATATCTACTGTATGCATTTGAACATGAAGTAGAAATTTTTTGTTAAATTAAGTTTGTCACAAACTTGATGGAAAAAGCCTGGCGTGGGTAGAATCAAAAAACCACTCTTGTGGCACCTTGATACAATACACTTGTGCTGTGAGAAATTTGATTCTCATCTTGTTTTTTTTTTTTTCTTTTGCTGAATTTCTTAGTAAAAAGAAGTTTTATCTTTGTATATTATTGAACCATCTGGAAGTGAATCTATTTCAGTAGTGAAAAAAAATGATATGAATTATCTAATATTTTGCAGAATAGTTTTCTGTGAAATAACTTGTGTTTGGGAACATGCGTGTATTCTGAACAACATTTTTTTCTTTTCAATATTATATTGAATCTTACATCTTGTGCTGTGATGTGAACGTTACTTTCCTTTTACTGAAGATTATTGTGGAAAATCATTCTATGATATACCTGTAAATTTTACAAATAAACTTGTAAAATTAACTTTTAACAATTCTACCTACCTACATGTGGAGTGTAGATTGTTGTACATATTATCTTAATGCCATGAGGCAAATTCTTACTATTAACTATTTTAAAAGTTAATACATCTTTATAAATACAGGATTGACTTTTCCTTTATTTATTTCTTTATGCCTTTTCGCACAGTGGGCAAACTATGACATTTTTGTAAAGTCATGGATACTGAGATATTTTTTTTAAATTACAGACGACGAATTGGGAAAGTTTAACTATTGAGGAACTAAATGGAATATGGAGCTGCTATTATACAAATTCTCTGAGAAACACGCACCCGTGCCGGACGACACACTTCGTCAGCAAATTATACAGGTTGTACGTTTGATATTATAACATCTTTTATTTAACTTATTTTGAAACTCTCAAGTCTACTTTTTTATTTAAATTTTTCTTTCGCTTGGCGAAACTTTTTCGTTGCATTATGGAGGAAATCAGAATCACTCCTGAGACAACGATGGCTGAAATAAAAGGAAGCTTTGGAAAAAAATGAAAAATTACTCCCTGCCGATGATGAGTCACAGCTCAGAGAGCAAGCTCATGCCTTTAATCAGACACTTAAATCTTTTGAAATTTTAAACACTGCCTCAACTTCTTATGCATCACCACACGAAGCTGGTGAAGCAGACACACTTTGAAAGAGAAACGTCGAAGGACGAGGAGGACCTTCCTAAAAACATTTATTTAGGATTAAGTAGTTTAAAAATCAGATTCGATGGATCGCAGAGTATCCACGATTTTGTTTATCATCTTGACATTTTGATCTCCAGCAGACGGATTCAAAACTCCACTCTTATAAATTCTTTTACAGACCTTTTGTCTGGTATTCCGCTAACATGGTTTTGGCCTTTGAAAAACACGTTCGAGACGTGGCCCCAACTTAAGGAGGCACTACTTTTTAGATTTTCCACCCCTTATCACAGAGATATCATCCTAAAACAGCTCCAAGAGCGTAAGCAGTTGATTAACGAGTCCATGGCAGACTACGTAACTGTAGTGTCCGATCTGGCTCAGAAAATTGAGGTACCCTGGTCCCCACTTATCTTTTAACTCATGTTTTAAAAAACGCCCGACCTGAATATATTCCTCTTATAACATCAGGAAATATACACTCTCTTCAAGATCTCTTGAAGCATAGCAAAACGGTAGAAATGTTTAGCTACCGTGAACGCAAAGTAGATGGCTTCACCAAATCTAGCTTTGTTAAGGATAACGCACAGAAGACCTCTAATGTGTACAAATCCAACGATGTAGCAACCATCGTCTCAAGCGACAACTCTTCTCCCCATTTTAAGACTTCTCTAACTTTTAGTAAAAAATTATCTACTGATATGCCTTCCAAGCATACTTTTTCTAGCAAATTAAGTGAAGTGGTTTGTTTGAAATGCAAGCGCAATGGTCATCTCTACAAAGATTGTAGGACTGTGAGAACCAATGTATGTTTTCGCTGTGGGAAGCAAAACACTCTGACGCGAAACTGCTCGTGTCAAGACACTAAAGACGCTTCAAATCTTAAAAAACAATAATTCAAAAAACTAGTATGGCACCGGCGTGGTTTCACTAAAAGGAACTACACAGACCAGTGGCTTGGAAGAAGCACTTGACTTTGTACGCTTATTTTTGAATACCGCCAGTATAGCGCGGTGATATGTGCCCGGAATCGAGATCTACGCCCATTTATGAATTTTACTATCAATAACAAACATTTACAAGGTCTTATGGACACTGGTGCGTCAAACTCTTGTATTGACGCCGCTTTCTTAAAAAACTCTTATTTATCTGTATTCCCTATAGAAAAAGTTAACACTTTTATCACTACAGCCAATCATAGCAAACAGGCTGTCATTGGAAAAATTAAATTGCCCTTATCAATAGATGGTGCAACTCATAACATATCCTTTTTGATAGTAACTAACTATCACCAGAAATAATTCTAGGAGTAGATTTCTGGATTACATTTAATATCGCTCCCTCGCTATTTAAAAATATATCTATCAACACAGATACTCAGCGTTTTTTCTCATCATGTTTCAGCACTGCACGCTCCTGAGGACTTGCTTGAATTCCAACGGAAGCAGTTGCAGGAAGTCGTCGCTGAATTTGAAAGACATATCTTTCGAGCGGAGAGGACTGGGAAGGACAACCTTAGTCTACCACAAAATCGAGACTACAGGAAATCCTATTAAACAACGGTATTATCCATTATCTCCAGTGCGACAGGCACAGTTAGAAGCAGAACTAGATGAGATGTTAGCTCTAGATGTCGTAGAACCGTCTAAATCGGCGTGGAGTAACCCAGTATTATTAGTCGCTAGAAAGACGATTCTGTTCGTTTTTTGTCTAGACTCTCGCAAATTAAATTCAGTAACTGTACGTGATTCGTATCCCTTACCACACATTCAATCTATATTACAGACCCTGAATGGTGCTAAATTCATAACTTCAATTGACCTCTCTAAAGCATTCTGGCAAATACCCTTGATGAAAATTCTAAATCTAAAACAGCTTTTGTAGTACCACAGCGTGGACTATTTCAATTTAAAGTTTTACCTTTCGGTCTCCGCAATAGTTCCGCCGAGATGCAACGCCTCGTAGATAGACTCTTTGGACCGAAATTTGACCGAAATGTTCAATATTTTTATAGACGATCTCTAATAATTAGTGAGGATTTTGATTCACATATCAAACTTTTAAGAAAAGTTTTATGTACCTTAAGGAGGCTAATTTGACTATTAACTTAAAGAAATCTGTATTTTGCAAGTCGAATTAAAATATCTAGGGTTATGTAGTGGACGCACAAGGTCTGCGCATGATCCTCAAAAAGTAGAATCTATTAGAAATTATCCCAGACCTACTAACGTTAAAACCTTAAGGAGTTTCTTAGGACTTTGTTCGTATTATCGACGTTTTATTTATGACTATTCTACCATTACTGCAACCTTGACCAAGTTGACGGGAAGCAGTAAAGGTGTATCTAAATTTTGTTGGTCGGAAGAGGCCGAAATTGCATTTTTACGTTTGAAAGATGCACTGATTTCTGCACCAGTATTAAGAAATCCCAACTTTGAATTAATTTTTTAATCTGCATACTGATGCTAGCGATCTTGCTATAGGATCATTCTTAGGACAGGAGACAGAAGAAGGAGAATATGCTGTCGCATTCTTTTCACGCACCCTGACGGCGTGTGAACGAAAATTATTCTGTCACAGAGAAGGAATTACTATCCATTTTGGAATCTATTAGACATTTTAGGCCCTATATCGAAGCCTTACCTTTTAAAGTTTTCACTGATCACTACAGTCTGAAGTGGTTAAACTCTTTACAAAATCCTACCGGAAGATTAGCTCGTTGGAGTACCGAATTACTCCAATATTCCTTTGAGTAATACACGTAAAAGGAAAATTAAATACAGTGCCGATGCATTATCTCGCATAGAAGTGGCAGCTTTAACCGATTTTCATGACGTTAACGATAGCTCTTATTTACAATTATTTAACGCCGTTAAATTTACACCTGATTCCTATCCCAGGTATCGTATTGAAAATAATAAATTATATAAATATTTTAAACCTTCAGATAATTTACATGCGGATCATGCGTGGAAAACTCGTGATTCCAGCAGACGATCGCATTAGGCTTTTAGAAGAAAACCATACTAATGCACAGGCAGCCCATATGGGAATATTTAAAACTTAATAAATTAAAACTCTTTTGTTACTGGGAGAAAATGTTCCAGGACGTAGCTAACTATATTAATAAATGTGAATTATGCAAAGCATATAAACACTCTCAAAAACCTCCTCTAGGACTGATGAAAAATCCTAAGAAAGTTACAAAACCAATGGAATGTTTATCCATTGACCTTGTAGGTCCCTTACCTAAGTCTAACGCAGGACACGTTTACATACTATCCGTGTTAGACGTTTTCTCTAAATTCTTATGGCTGTTCCCCATAAGAAAATCTTCTGCTGAAAATATCATAAAGCACTTGGAAATGACATTTTTCTAATTCATGGTACCCCTAGAGTCATAATTTCAGATAATGGATCTCAATTTTTATCTAAAAAAATTCAAAGAACTTCTCACTAAATACTCAATCCCTACTTTGTTTTTAAACGCTGTCTATTCTCCTCAATCTAATACCGTTGAGCGTTATCACAAAACTGCTATGACTGCTATCGCAATGCAAGTAGAACAAAATCATCGCTACTGGTGCAAAACCATACCTTTGGTTGCAAATGCAATCAATAATACTGTCAATCTTTCCACTTTGTACACCCCATTTTTTTATATTTCACGGCCGAGAACAGAACATGCGAGGCGAATTCCATTCGGAGTCATCCGAAACATCTTTCAAGGGTGACGAGGTGGAAATAGATGAACCTACCCCGTACGTAGAAAAGCTAGACGAACTTAAAAACATTTACGTGCAGGTTCAAAAACACTTAATGAGCGCCTACAAACGTAACGCGACTCATTACAACTTAAGACGGAAAGATGCTGTATATACTGAGGGACAGATTGTCTGGAGAACGAATTTTCCTTGTTCTAATGCGGCGGAATTCTTTTCCAGTAAACTAGCCCCACGCTTTGTTAAAACTAAAATCACAAAAGTGATATCTCCTCTTTATCTATGCGGTGCAGGACGTTGATGGAAGATTTCGTGGAAATTTCCACATCAAAAACCTTGTGAAAACATAAATAAAATTCATTGTTTTCACGCAAATATAACAATGCTAGTATATTAGAATATATGAAATCTCGAATAACTTGAGGTTTGCGTCTAGACTAAAAATTAGCATTTATTCAAACCTAATTATATTTATCTGTAGGAAAGTGTGTTCTTTTACTAACTGCTTTGGCAGTACATCATTATTTTTCTTGCAAGTAAATTCAATAAACAATAATCAACTTCGTTCGCTTTGATCTAATGTTTTTTCAGTGCACCATGCAGACTTCTAGAATCTGTGAGGCTCACGACACAATAACATTATCTTAAAATGTAATGAAAATGAATAACTGTCAAATTAAATATTAAATCTTATTCTTATCTAGCTAACTTTCACTGGGAATTTTCTACTTGCAAAGAGAAAAATGAATGTTCTTTTAAATCTGTTTACCTTCTAATGTAGTGTAAGTACAGATTGTTCATAAGTTTATTATCCGTCCTTAGTAAAGGACTATGAAACTCTTGACAGTAGGTGAGATTTTCATAGATTCTTGTTGTCAAAAAGAAAAACAGTTTGCTTAATAAATCATATAAATAAATACTCAAAAAAAAACATTCCTAAAACATTCCATTTAAATTCTTGCCCCAGTTTTGATTTTGCAATGCTAGCTAAAGGAGACGTCTGGAGGTGTGAATTGCAAAATTAAGCTGTAATAAATATCAATCCTTGATGTGATATTGATTTCAATTGATAATAGAAATTACCTGTTTTCTTTTTGCACAAACCTTTCAACGTGTAGATAGTTAGCTATATGCTATTCCTTATCTTGTTTCTTGATAATGATGTTTTTGTCTTGTAGTGTATCACGTTGTCAACAACCTTTTCGCTTGACCTAGTTTTTCTTGTACAAAAAATGTGTACGTTCATAGTTATACGATGTGTATAAAAGTTCTCTAAGTTTTTGTTTACTAAACATAATGTTAGATTATTGAACAGCTGTGATGTCATGCTGTGGTATTTAGGATAATTAATCTTAGGTGCTAGAAATGCACACAATCACTGAGGACAAGTGTCCGCCAACCCAAAACATTCTGGAGTTTTCATCTCAAAACAGAATGTTTTGTTTAACTTGTTTTTGTATTAATAATGAAATAAAGTCTAATCTGGAGTGTAGTCTCCAAAAAGAGCGCTTTGTTTACTTCTGTTAAAGACAGCTTCTGAAGTCGAGGTTACTAAACCTAAATGTTTCGACAAAGAACTGCTCGGCGCTCGTTTTTGCTATGTGGGGAATATGTCCCAAGCGAAGCCAGTTCTCCAAAACCAAATTACTAGATGGTCCAAGCAAGTGACTGAAATATCTACGTACTTTATTTTAGAATTTCTATGTGATGTAATAATTTTGTATGTTTTCAGAATTCTACTATTTCCTTGTGTACCTTCGAACCAGGGCACACAGGAAATTACTAATACAACTTGTAAACCCATATTTTTGTTGTAGTACGTATGTTTGATTCTTACTCCAAAACTTCATCTTCAAATCTCTAATAGTAACTTCTTGAAATCTTTTTTTGTTTATCGAGGAAGGGAGTGTTGTCATGTTATTCTCCCGCCTCTCGTAAGAATGACATTCCTGACTTCCCTTTAACTGATAAAAAAATAGCAATTTAACTTTTGACCCCGTTATTCTACCTTATTTCATTACCACAGAATCTGCTCTATGGTAAGTGAAATCTCGTTCTGAGCTTTTCGTCTATGATTCCTTCTTGCAAAAATAACTGTCATGGCGAACGGGCCGCATTTATTTTCTATTCAGGCCGACCGGCATAAATCCTGGGGAATGAAGACGTAATCGTAAGTGTTATAGCTTTTAATATTAACTTCCATCCCCGAATCAAAACTACGTACTACAGCCCAGTCACTTTAATCTTTTCAGGTCTAATTCCCTCCCTTTATATACTTCCTTACTCCTGACATAATATTTAGAAATATTATAAATTAAAAATGGCCTAGACACTGATCCGTGTCTAGTTATCAGCTAGTTACCGAGTGTCACACGCTGACCGGTACATCACGGAACGCAGATATCATCCCATATCCGTCATCGCTCACGCGTGAAATTCTGACCACGTGTGAGGATATATTTACAATTTGATGCCTCAAAGGACTAATTAACAAAGCTTCACCTCGTGCAGGTCCTGATGTGGACACTGCACACTGACGATACATGGATTCTTCACCTCTCTTCAAAATTTCACCTCTACATAAAATTAAATTCTTAACCTCCAAATCACTTCGTTCATCTCAACACTAGCCTGTTTTTTCTTTAATTCTTCGATGTAGAATTTTTTTTAATTGTAAATTCCAGTATGAATGATTCGATGGATGGATTCATTACTTAAGTTTTCAACCTATATTTGCAATTATATCTTTGTTATATCTTGTCAAAATTATAACCTATATACTTACCGTGCCTAACACATCTTCTTAACCTTGTAAACATACTTATATTTTAATTACACACATTGGATTTCTATAGCTTTGTTTTATTTATATTCTGAACGCTGTGGTATTTCAATCCTTGCTTACTTTTATAAATTTTCGTGAGTCTTTTGCTAACTGATTGAGCTATGCAGGTGAGCGTCTGAGGTTGTGGAGCCAATCAGGCAAGCCTCTCACCCTCTACGTTACAATATCCAGGCACACTTGCATTTAAACTTCTTTTAGCCGTTCTTTCATCACTCATTCGCTCCACATGACCAACCCATCGTAAAAGCCCTTTTTTTAATTTTGTCGATAATGCTTATCTCAGACTTGCACTCTGCTCTAACTTGGACATTTGTACACCTATCATACATAGTCTCACCACACATTTGCCTGAGAGATCGCATTTCAACAGCATTCAGTCTACTTTCATCCTTCTTTTTCCAACACCACGCTTCACTACCATACATAAGGGTTGGTACCAGAACTCCGTTATGTACTGCCAATTTTGCTTCTTTCGATAAGTTCTTATTTGTCACTATCGATTTCAAGAATATTAGATATTTTGTTAATTTTCTTCAATCATCGTTTCAAAAACTTGTTTCAATATTATAATATTCCGTAAATTATTCACGCTGTATATCCTCCATATTTCGTAAAGCATTGTGTATAGCTAACAAGCTAACTAACTGTCACGCTATTACTCCAGAGTGGTATGCAGAGAGGACAGAACGCCACGCCACACCTTTCTGGATGAAAATGAACTGATAATACCACGTTTTATGTTACACCGACCGCCATATTTCTGTCCAAGAAACATGCTCCTTCCTATGTCGTTATTTAAAAAAAAACCATTGAAACAGCACTGAATAAAACCACATTTTTGCGATTTCACATAAGTTGCCTATTTTGAATGTTAGTGCTATATAGAATTCACGGTACGTATTTCATTATAGGGTGTATTTCACAAGATATTTTCACGATCTCTAAAATATGAAAATTGGATACATCATACTTTGATACCGCATATCAAAAGTATATTTTTCATTCCTACTTAACTTATTATTGATTACTACCAGCTATTTTTGTGTTATTAGAAAATTAAATTAACTGCGGTACAATAATGTAGTGATTCTCTTTACCTTATAATATTTAATTAAGTTTATTACAAACGCCTTAATATTTTACAGTTAAATTAACGCTTTCGAGAAAATATTCATATTTCCCTTAAAGAGAGTATTTCAAAGTTATTAATAAGCTTTGTTTTTAATAAAGCATGCCAACATTTAATTTCAGCAAGGCGCTTTAGAAAAAAGGGACCCGTTGTTACAATCCAGTTCACTATAATAATCCCCCATAATTTAGTAATACTACAAATCGGAGAGCAATTTGTCTTTCGTGATAAAAGGGTGCGAATTATCGCAAATGATTCCGCAGGCTTTATCAAATATTACATTATCCCCTTTATTGAGTACATCTTTTTACTGGTCCACATTATAGATGACTCCTTTATTTATGGACTTCAAACCTTTCAGCGAGATTAACCGATAAATTGCTGGCAAATTATAACCACCGATTGAAAAAGAACAAAATGGAACCTTTGATCTTAATGGACGATCGGGCAATAAACTAGGCTTTTTTGTGAGCCTTAATCATTTCGTGTGTTTCCTAATACTTTATTTTTTCCTCTACTCGTTCACCCGTGTTACCGGTTGACAGTTTAATACCGGCCCTGTGACGTAATAGAGCTTTGGAATTAGATAGTGGAGTGTAAATTACAAGCTCTGACCACGCTGTATATTGTGTTTGGCGTTTTATTTGCCGAACTGCGTAAGAAAGTAATATGTTATGGTTTATCTAGAGAAAGTAAGTAAGCCACAAAGCAGAGAAAGGAGAAAGAATATTTTATGTTTAAAAAAAAAAAAAATATGATTTTATATTTTTTTACCTTGAGAAATCCATTGTTACTTATCTAGTAATAGGTGAGTGTTTTTACTTATCCAGTTGTACCGATCAACCTTCCGTAGACAGGTCAAAATTAAAATGTTTATATGAAGAAGGTTGCATAAGGTTATTGCACTGGGGATAATGTTATTATAGAATATGAAAGATAAATACTTGGAAAACATAATCAATTTTATTATCCTCGATTTATAATTAACCATTTGCCAACAAAGTAATAAAATTACATTATAAGGGTGAACGAAACATGATAAATAAATCATTACTTATTTGTCCACCTCTTGGTGTATTGTATAACGCGTTGGGCTACCACGAGAACGCAGGTTCGATTCCCGAAGGGGTAAATATTATGAAATGTTTATTTGAACACGATTTTCACAAAAAAAAAAATTCATATGCCTAGACTGGCAGTGAAGCATAAGACTGATCATCTTGCTTTCATGTACCTACTTGAATAAATATTTCATGTTACGGGAATCCCACCCGTGAACCCCAACCTTACGAAAGTATTAATAGTAGACTTTTACATAAAAGTATGTAACGTACCGTATCCAAAACTTCAAATGCAAGTAAACACGTAAAATAGAATCGATTGCTCGTAAAAAAAGGAAGTATTGATTGAAAATCGAAAAAATTGTATTTTCAGTTGCGTGAATACCCCCCTCAAATAAAATTGACGCAAAATACCAAAAGCATGGTGATTTTTCGACACTTTTCCACGACCATTACGATTCTTGGCGCGACCATAAACTGTGAAACAGAGAAATCTCTTTTTAATCCCGTGGAAAGGGGCCGTCTGCATTTCGTTACTTTGCTCTCAAAAGGTTCCAACCTTTAACGAAAGCCATGTTTTGATCAATAAATTAACGCAATAATTGACATTTCAACAAAAGTTTGAGCTTGAAAAAAAAAATGCGGATATCAATGGGTAAATGGCTTAAAATATTGGCTTAAAATAGTTGTCATACCCGTTTGATGTATTAAAACATTCCCTATTCTAATGACAGGTCATAAGACCTATAAATGCCTATAATATCCATATTTCCTTCTGAACTTTTAGTCTCTGTTAATATTATATATAAAAATAGATGTTATTATCTGTGAAATAAATGAAATGAAAAAAAGACATGTAAATTGTAATTTAATGCAAGCCAGTCATGGATGAGTACAGTTTTTGTCAAGTATTTGGACGCCCTATGAATGTTGTCTATTAATTATTGTTTTACAAGAAGTAGGATTACTTTGTAAATGGTTGGTTGGGCAAATGACAGTCATGTAACACGTAAAATATGAAATTTAAGAAAAAAAAATACTTTACATAAATATTTTATTTTTTTTATTCACTGTGCATGGTACGTACCTACGTCACTTGTACTAGTACTAGCACGGAGACAAATAATATATTACATGATTCTAAAATATGGTATTTATTTATTTATTACATTTCACATTTAATATAATCACAATAATGGGATGGCGACTCAATCAGTAAAGGCCCATGCCAATGATCTGGCCCCGACTCACTAGATAGTCTGTGTCAGGGCATTGTAGTATTATACATAACACATTGTAGTACTAAGCATAATTGAATATTTACATAATTAGTATAATAGATCCAAGTTTGGATTTCACAAATTTATTAAGCATTTAAGATGAAAGTGTAAAGCAAGACTGAAATAAACTAAATAAATAAATAAAATACAAAATAAACATAAAATTGCCGAACTGTAAGTACCTTAGCATCAGCAAATAATTGCTTTATTGTTTTTTTTTTCACCTTAGCCTCTTATTTTAAATATTATAATGCTTTGAAATATTTGACTACATAATAAAAATTGAGTTGTTCTTTTTCAAATTTATATAAAATAAAAAAACGTTGTATTCATTTATCGCTATATATTTTTTTTAAATGACTTTTCAATAATGATTAAATAAAACAATGTTATGTGTTACTATTAATTGGTTTATTCTATAAAAATAGAATTTACCTACACTACCTGGTTTCGGGAATAACGTTCTCCCATCGACTGGTGAAAAGAAACGAACGTTACTCCCGAAACCAGGTTGTGTAGGTAAATTCTATTTTTAAAGAATAAACCAATTAATAGTAACACATAACATTGTTTTATTTAATCATGATTCATTATGAAGTGCTTCAAAGTAAATGCCGAATCAATCAACAAAACTTCTGAGTAAACTCAAAATAAATCAGTGTCTCGTAAGGTTCCGAATTCTATAATTTTATAAATCAACTGCAAACTTTTGACTGAAGTTTCTTTAATTCAAGAATATGTACGTAGAACCATTTCAAAGTAACCCGATGATTTGTAGAAGTGTCCTTTCATTGTTCTATAAATCTGACGGAAAAACAAAACAAAAAAATCGAGTCACGGAAGCAGTGTCGCCATCATAAATAATCATTAAAAACGTATTTGCGAAGTAAAAGCGTGCGTTTCTTTCCTTTTCCGGCGACGAAATTTTCGTTCATTTGTATCTATCTCATTTTTCAAATTCGAAAGAGATCGCATGTGTGTTAGTTCCGCCTGAAAGGCATTTGACACCGCAAATAAAACAAATCATAAAATTTACTAAATCACACACACATTTTATGCGGGGAATTTTTTTGACTAGCGTTTTTATTTCAAGAGGCGAGGATCACCAAACTCCTTATACCATGACCACGTAGGTAGCGCAAACAAAATGTGGCCGCAAAAATGTTTTTTAGAGATAAAAGATAAATAAGATAATACAATATAAACTATCACGCTAATTCCCCAGAATATGATGTTCTCTGTAAATAGTGAATGTTTTTATTTTGCGGTGACCTTAAATTATCCTGATAATTGTTTATTTGTTTATTGTTTAGTATGGTCCCTAACATTACATATCTTATTCATTACAGATGGTGTGTAAAACTAATTTGTTATTGACATCTTCTCTACTAGGTGTTGCGTGTTGCGTGTTGCGTGTTGCGCATCTGTCTCAGAGAAGATATGTACAATATTATAATTATTGAAAGACACGTTTAATTTTTTTTCATTTAATACTTTTTTTTCGAAAGTCGGTAACGCTATTTCCCTAGAAAATTGTTTGAAGTAGTATATGTGATTTTTTTTTTGCTTTGTAGCTGTAAACTTATCCGGAACATCATTTTGAAAACGCTTAAATTTCTAACGCGCTCTCTTACAGTGGAGCCTCATAGGAAATATTTATTACAAATGTGTTACTGTGTATTTTGATGGTACAAATGCCTGGTAATCATTCCGCATTCCCTGGACAAAATATATATATTTGTTATATAACTTTTTCGTCAATGTAGAAATATTGCTCTTTTTTTTATTATCAGTATTTTTTATTACAATTGAATCACGGTATGATGCCAGTTGACGTTTACGTGCGCTACAAACTTTAATAAATGTTGACAAAAAGACTGTACAAAATTTGAACATGGCATTAGCGGTAGTGTCTTTTTTGGTGATATATGTACAGAATTTTATTTTAGTTCGCGGGACGACCGCCATGATTATTACAAAATCTATTACACTTTGAAAACGGTGAGAAAATCCTACTTTTTGTTTGTGAATTAACGGTCTAAGCTGATTTTTACAGTAAAAGAAATAAAACCCATAAACATAAGCAAAGAAAGAACAACAGTCAAACAATAATACAAAAGCATATTAACTTCGGCTGAAAATCATAGTCGCCATCTGAAGACATAATATCTATGTTTTATGTATAGAATTGCCATTAGATAGACATATTAAGTTATCTACGCACATAGTGTATTTGTATTGAATTATTGGACATACTGAAATATTGTAAAAACAGATGTGTGTAATTCTGATAAATTCAATCTTGATATAAAGATAAATAAATAAATTGTTTTGCTCTATTTTGCCGCCCCCGATTCCCATTCGAGTTCGATCCCACCCCTGTTTGTCCGAAGCTCTTGGCCGAGGATCTCTTTACTTCGTCCCTTGTCAGGGTTGCCACCACCGCCATTGTTTGCCGCCCTCGACACGTTAGCGGGGACCTCGAGAAGGATATTGTTTGATAACACAATGGCGTTTGGCCGAAGAAAGGTATGTAACAAATAGCCGGGGACACAATAAGACGGAGAGTCGGAATCTTGACATATTGATGCCAGCCCTGAATATTATCGGGTCGAGGGGCTTTTGTGACTCCCGTGTTGTTTAATCCAAGATTTTTGGGATTTTTTCACAAGTACAAGATGTCTTTGTTTGCGCGGAAAATCTTCAATTTCTTATTTACGGCGTTTTGAAGAAATATTGGATTTTCGACAAAAGAAAAATAAACTTAATGGAAGTCATAGTTGTATGATGAATTTCAGGTGAGATTTGATGAATAAATATGTTCATTTTGAAATACAATATTATGCATTTTTCTAATTAAATTTCACAACTATTGTACGATTTTCCTTCAATAGCCCTGGGAATGTAAGCAGGGTGCTCGCTTCCTAGTATCACGTTTTGAAGAAATGGGGGAGACAATAAACGCGATGTTTGTTTAATACAAATGCCAATCTAGGAAAATGACGGGAAAGGGACTTTTTTTCACTTCTTTTTAATGATTTTGATAACGTTACGATAATGGCACGGCCCGCGTTATCGTTCGATTTTATGTTGTATGTTGTTGATGTGCTGAGGTTAATGAATCGACTGTCGAATGAGCTTCCGTTGCCGGCGGCTAGGAGGGGATATATGACAGGGAACAGGACAAATTGGCATTTAACGAAATATTAATAAGTGAGTCCTGAACAACTATTTTAATTGATAAATATTAGAAATTAAGTCTTGGCCAGACCAAACATCTCATTCATCACTAAATTAATTTTTTAAATCTTTTTCAACCGCATGTAGTGTTGTATGTAATAAAAAAAATATATATTCGCGCATAATTTGTACTCCAATATTTTATTACATTACACATTATTTATTTGCAGCATGTAAAATAATATATTTATGTATGAGTAATTTAAAAGTGTTAAAACATGTATTTTTCTCAGAGATTTAAAAAAAAATTTTTTAGTTATCAGCGGAAAAATTTATCGAAAGTTATAAATTAATCATGATTTTATACTTAGTAAATATTTTTTTATGCCATTTTTATAACACTTTTTGATCATCACACAACTCGATCTACCCGTTTTGTTTCCAATACAATAATATTGATTTTTTAAACATATTAATATTGAAAAACATGCGTAAAATATCATTGGTGTAAATATTACCCTCTTTAACACGTGTACAAAGCGTTTAACTAATAAATGTTGTTTGAAAGTTAAAGCCTAAAAAAAATGGGAAAAAGATAAAAAGAGATCCCGTAAGTTTTAATATGAGGTAATGTTATTGTTATTCGGTTTTAATATGAGCTAATATTACCGCCTTTAAGCTCTTAAAAGTGGCAAAATGGTTTGGTTAGAGCCTACACGTGGCAATCTGGCTCAACAAGATAATGGTTTTCATATTACCTACCTACCAAGAATCGAGCACCCCTCAATTTAGGCTCGTTCACGCTAGGGATGTAATAGATATGAAAATTTCGGATATGGATGTTTGTAAGTAACTTGTTTCGATAAAAGCCTACGAATACGGATATTTTAAGAATTTTATTTTGGTGAAGATACTAAAAAGATTCGATAAGAGTACAAAAAGTAGATATGAATATATGCAAAACTTAAATTTTTTATTGGTTTCAAATACCAAAAAAAAAAAAAAGACCTTTATCTAAAATGGTCGATATTTTAATCTCTATGTTTTACCATTTATTAAAACTCCATTCTCTTATTTAACTCCTAACGGTGCGTTGTATGGTTTTACAAATTTATTATATTAATATAGGGAATTTCTTGAACATATATAAGAAAAAAATAGCCCGTGTGGGTTTTTACTTGAATGTCAATGTGAATTTTTTTTACGTTTTTTGACATGCACGAGCAAAGAAAAAAACAAAAAAAAAAG
>JAGVSP010001887.1:0-84302 GCA_022494985.1 Micrasema minimum
TTATTTCAATTTGATTTTCACATAAATATTTCATATTGATACCTTGGACTGGCGCTGAAGCGTAAGAATAATCATCTTGTCTTTGTGTAACAGAGATAGGGGCAGTGAAATCATTTGGTCGCGTATACAACCTTCTTTTCTTCCGCTTATCCAGATAAAGGTATACATACTTGGTAAATTTATTCAAATAATTGTTGCATTTTATTTGTCGCGTTTTTTTTGTTGGAATTTACTTTCTGTATTGTTATTATTTCTCTTTTTTTCCTTTTAGAAATTTCTTTAAATTTAAATTTTAGTAATGGGTTGAAAACTCCTGTCAATACTTTTATTTGTACAGTGTAAACAGATAATATATTTCACTATATTTATATATATTCTTGTGTATTCGTTTGAAGCATACTTCAATATATTATTTATACCAATGTAAAAAAATAATTGTTACAATTTAGCACAAGAGTACTATTCTTTATTTATATTTAATTTATGTATTTCGCTGTATTTAAAGTGTATTTTTGTAAAAGGCAAGTGCCGTAAATAAATAAATAAAACTGAATCTATTGAATTTCGCGGCAATCCGCGCCAATGCTTTAAAAATCGGTAGAGTTGTGTTGGACTGAATAAAGACTTAATAGTCTTTAAAACGGTCTAGAGAATGGGTGGAACTTTTGTTAAGGTGTGATTTTCCATCGTTTCGGCTTTCCATGCGTTCGTTTATCAGAAATCCCATTAATGTTTATTGATGTGGATACGAGAATTTATTTTTATTTCCTGAAAGATTCGACTGTTAATTTCCAATCTTCTATTATTTACATTCAATCTGCTGTTTATTATTGTTCGTGTTTGTTTTTCGTTAATGAATGAAAACGACGTTAGATTAATTCCAGAGAAATTTAGATCTTTGAAATTTACATAATTAAACAGTCTAATTCTAAATTTAGCAATGGTGAAATTGTCTTTGTTGTAAGGATTGTTTGTTTTAAATCAATTTTCTGTGTTGAATCATACTTCACTCATGTCATGTCTTAAAGTGAATTCTGGCGTTCTGATATAATCTCTGTATTTTTTATGGATCTTGTTTTTGCTAAATAGTTATATGGTAGTTAATTATACTTGTATACCGGACATTTACAACACAGATTAAGTAAAATTGCTCAAATTCTTTTTTAAATGCGGTTTTTGTTTTGTTTTCTTTATGGATAGTATTACTTTGAATAAATAAATGATATTTGATATCAAATTTGCAAAAAAAAAAAAACAACTACTTACTCAATTTCACTCGCATTCGAGTGGAGGTTGTTAATTAAAAAAAAAAAAAAAAAAAAAAAAAACTTACTCAATTTTCTCGAAAACAATGGGTCAAATAAAAAAAAAATCTACAAAATCGACTCCAAATATGATGTAGATTCACTGGTTTCCCGCTTGTAAATTGAGTTTTTTACACGGTTGATAAGTAGATTTGATTTAATAAAAAAAAGATTATGTTGAATCTCCTATTGTAGGTATGTGTTCACCTTAATCATGTACCTACATATATGTGATTAAAACGTGTTGCGGTTTGAGTAGCCCAAATAAACACCAAAAAAAATTAATAACACATACAGTCTGCCTGTTTTTGCTATCGGCTGCATTGCTCCCAGTGTATACAAAAATTTATTTAAAAAAACCTGCTAAAATCTGTTCCATTACATTAATGTTTTTATTTCTTTCACAGTCGCAGTGAATCGGCCTTAAACAGCCCCACAGAACCGGACATCTCCATGGCGGCATCCCTTACGGACCAACCCGTGGAGGTCCAAACCCTGGATGAGGCCAGAAAGATAATCAGGTAATTTTATCTCCCCTACTGACCAACCCGTGGAGGTCACTTGATGATGATCAATTTAATATGTGAAAAATTCTCCTCATACTTTCTTTTGTACAATGACGCTCTTCGTTTTATTTTTTTCTATTTATTTATTCATAATTTTTTTTACATGCACATAACAATATCAACATCAATTCATACACACAACAATTTTTTTTTTAAATATTCATGTATACATAAACTAAATACAAGAAATAAAAATTTTAAAAATATAATCACTAGTGCAAAACCATATCTTTTTCTAAAAACAAATGAGAAATAAATAAAAATATGCAAAAAGTAAGTAATAAAAATTAAAGTCAATTTGCCACATTAATTTCCTTTGTTGTTAGAAAAACTTTTATATCCTTTTTGAACTGAGTCTCTGTGACATGAAAACATCTATATCATTAGAGATTCTGTTAAGGATTGCAATAACGGGCATCACCAACGGTAAATTAGCCCTTGACACAATTTTATTAAACAAAATATGATGGCGCTGGCGAAGATAACCATCAGGAAAACATAAAGTTCAACATTCGATAAAATGCAGGGATTCACAATCAATCATCAATCCATTCACAAGTAAGTTACAAAAGTTCCTAAAGATTTTTCATTGTTTTTTCAGAGATCTTCGGATGCGGTATAGATCACAAGCGCATCAGCTGCTAATATGGAGACGAGCACAAAAAATCCAAGAGGACCTTGCGGCCAGAGTGCAGAGGGAAAAGGCAGAACAACTCAAGTCACTGTCTAGCCAATTACTCTTATTCGAATCTCGTCTCATACGAAAACAAAAGGAAATAACCGCGCTACTTACCCAAAGAGAAACCATCATTCTCAGGCAGCAGAGAACCATCGAATCCCTGGCCAATAAACTTCTGGATAATGGGCTAGAGCCAACTCATCCAATAATCGATTACAGAGATCTTATAAACGAAACGAACCTTGTGCCAGATTTCGACTCCATGAATGATTCTGATTCCGCTGTGATCATGGAAGATCTAGACTCAGATTACAACACTCCTCACTTTCCGCGATTCAGGTCCAGCACCGCTGATTCAGTCACGATCGTCAGATCTATTTCGGACGCTATAGATCCAAATCTGAAATACTCTTCCGTGAGAAGATCGAATGGATTCCTCCGCAGACCAGAAATCCTCGAGACTGTATATAGCGTTGAAGAAGAACCGGATGGAGACGGTGGATCCAATAAACTCAGCGCCCAGAACAGCACAGAAAGGAGATATTAAAGAGGGAAGCGCGGATAAAGAAGATGCGAACGCTATACTCAACCAAGCGCAAAACAGGAGAGATATATTCAAGCTGAGAAGCGAGAAAATATCTAGTGATTTCTTAAAAGCGCCTGGAAAAGCTCCCGAATCCGAAAAAAACGAACTCAAAGTCTCAGATGTTAACGCTTTAACTGATGCGATGTGCCAACAAATAGCTTGGGCTTACAGCTATGTTCCTAGAAAACAAATTTCTAATCTGGCTTCATCAGACGATAACTTGTCAGACTGCCACATCCTCGATGGAAGCATGCTGCTCGAGGATACAAACATTGACAAAGTCAAAGGAAGCCACGTCACAACGTACAACAGAGTCATGTCGAATCACAGAAGCGTAACCAAACCAAAGGATGTAAAATACAAGAGAATAAATAAAGCGAAATCGAAGAGTTTAGAAGAGTTACGAGGAAGATTGAAGAACTGGGTAGAAAAAGGAAATAAGCTGGCAGGGATTTCATTAGATCAAGCTCAAAGCTACGCTTGAATATAATTTCTTTATTACAATTTGTGCAAAATTCTAACAATTCCTGAAATTTTGGCTGGAACCAAAATGAAATGAGTTGTGTTGTAATATCGACTTAAGACTTTTTCTGCTGTTTAAACGAATTATTTTACCTTCAATTTCCGATTCTGATCGGAATCCAGTAATTCTCTCACAATACGCCTTGTTTCTTGGTGTGTAATTTATTAAAAATCCAATCGCCATTCCTATCCGCCCGTCGGATATATCCGTCGGACGTTATGTTTCGGAGTTCTGTACACATGAGTTCCGTGAACTCTATTCAACAGCTGTTTCCTTTGGGAATAAACCTCTGTATCTATCCTTGTATCTATCGAAATAAATAGATAAAAATCCAATCGCCATTCCTATCCGCCCGTCGGATATATCCGTCGGACGTTATGTTTCGGAGTTCTGTACACATGAGTTCCGTGAACTCTATTCAACAGCTGTTTCCTTTGGGAATAAACCTTGTATCTATCGAAATAAATAACAAACCTCATGTGAAAAAAGTTGAAGTATAATAAATTTCATTCATTCACCACTTGTCAGATAACAGTAATATTGTCATGGGAATGGATTCTAGCTTAATAATTATTTCAATGTGAAAACCATACTATTTATAGATATTTCAATACATAAATTGAATAAAGATTCTTATGTGGGTGTCAATTTCAATGTACTTTAAAAATTACCGACGTAAACTTTCGAAATTTATACGTCCTCTCATATTTTGTACATAAATTAATGTACAACCATTATGGAAAGTATAAAAACTAAATAGGTATTGTATTATATTGGTGCAAAAATGATCCATAATGATTAATCCTAGTAAATTTGATAGATAAGTATATGATCTCTTCGTAGAATTAAAAAGATCCAAAATTTTCGCACGAGTGCATTTTATTATAACATTATTCAACCAAAAATGTTACGTTTTAAGGTATAAAGTTATTAATTTAATAAAGAAAAACTAAACACAGCCTAATACGTTATCAATTTATAAATTTTGAGTTATTCACAGCAGTGTTGCAAAGACATTTCAGTTTTTTAAATGAATTTTGGCTTGATGATATTATTGTATTCTTTTAATTGTGTAACTTCCTGAAAAGTTCTATAGGTATAGTAATAATTATTGTCAAATGATTTTTTTACATTACCTATACATGGTGTAACAAAACTCGATGTACAAGTGTGAAACCAGTGAATCTACATATAATTTGGGGTCGATTTTGTAAACTAAGTTTTTTTATATTGACCCATAGTTTTCGAGAAAATTGAGTACGAAGTTGATTTGTTTTTCGATAAATTTTTGCAAATTGTTATCAAACATCATGTATTTAGTCAAATGAATACTATCCGTAAATAAAACAAAATAAAAAGCAGCATTTTAGTATGAAGTTTTGCCATTTTACTTAATCTGCGGTACTGATGAAAACTTTTATGAGAAGATTTTTTTTTTCAGGTTCATATTTCACATTTGACTCCAAATATAATATAGATTCACCAGTTTTCGGGTTGTACTACGAGTTTTGTTACTCCATGGATACACCTTCGTTTTATAAAACTAATTAAATTAACAGGAAGGGAAAAAATATACAATACAATATTAGAATACTCCTTTTTAACCGCCTGAGTAGGAATTCATGAAGTCTGTCATTTAAATCTATTTGATAATTATTTACTGTCAAACGCTGTATACACACGCGTCATATTTAACAGACGCTTATTGTTAATCCCGTCTACAGCAAATTTGTTATATGTATATGATTTGTGCTATGCGTATGATTTGTGCTGTACACTATAAGATTTTTTAAATACACCTGATAAGTAGAAGATAATATTTATATCCGTGCGCTGCGTATAATCAGTTACATTATAGGTACATTAAATTTATGTTTATAAGTAAAATCAATTAAAATTTTATTTGAGAGCAAAGTATAAAATGTGCCAAATGAATTTGAAATAAAAAACTATTCATAAAAGTTTATAAAAATAATTTTGTAAAAAAAATTGTAGTTTTTTTTCATTATTTTTAGTATGTATAAAAATTGTATATTTGAATATAAAGTTTCTAAATAGAAGCTTTTTAAATTTCTATTTCGCATCACCAATTTAAAATTAATATTGAACTGATCCTGGCGTAGCATAATAAAATACATTCATTTATTTATCATTTAAAATATTAATTTTTAATGTGTTTTAATTTTTCATTATTCACCTACGAATGAAGCGATGATTTAATATGCTGAATATTTTTACGTTTTTGTTCGCTCCAGGGTGTCCCTCAGAAGTTGACCGGCAATCAGAAGGACCCGGGTTCAAGTCCTGGAGCGAACGGTTATTTTCTCAAGTGATATGATGAATGCACTTGCGATTTTTTTCTATATTTCTGTTTTTAATTTAATTTGTCGTAAGTTTCTAACAAATAAATAAATAAATGATATTTTAGTCATTAATTTACGAGTTAAATTGTAAATTGGAAAAGTGTTACCAACTATGTATTTAAAATTATTTCAAGTGCATAGCTAAATTTTGAAATCAGTCAAATGTGTTCATTTTTAAAAAACTACTACAACTATTTTCTCTTATCGGCACCCAATGGTGCATAGGGCACTGCATTGGTACACCAAGTGCAGTGAATCTTTATCAATGATCAATCTTACGCTTCAACGCCAGTCCAAGGTATCACATAATATATCGCAAATTATGAAATATTTTTATGTGAAAATCACATTCAAATAAATATTTCATATTGACCCCCGTCGGGAACCGAACCCGCAACCTCATGCATTCCAGCCAAACACACTACCGCTATGCCACGGGGCGAGCAATTTTTTTATATGTTTTAAACAACTAACAATGGATGTATGTGTGGTAAGGTATCAATTATTTTACAAGTTATGCACATTTTGTGAATTTTCTAAAATATAAATTTAAATGGATAACTAAATGTTTTATTTTTGCCACCAATACAAATAATTGTAAGTAGGTGTCTACCCGTTTACGTATTTATTTTTTTATTGACACTATATTTTTCCTAAAAATAATGGCTATTTTTATAGGTAGAATAATTAGTGAAAATAGACAAAAAGAGATCAATCGAACAAATAGCAAATATTTTTTCGCATTTTCCTATTTAAAACATTAGTACTATAATTTTTTTGTAAACAGTATATATGAATTATTTTCCTCCCTTATTTTAACATAAAATATGCCAACCGAACCTAAATATTATATTTCGTATAGGTGGGGGAGAGAGAGATGTAGAAAAAATTCAAATAATATAAAAACTGTTGTTTTTTTATTGAATCTACTATGTATCATCATCATTCCATATCTGCTCTCTATGTAGAGCATATGGATTCCATTACTATGTGACTATAGTATAAATTATTATTTTCTGCACAAATTCCAAAGAATTGATTAAAAATATAAATTTGATATGGTAGTTAATTTATTTGATGTATTTTAAAATAATTTTAAATTTTCTAGGTTACCGCTATTCATATAAGTGCCGTAACCAGTTTTATAGCTTTTTAAAATTTTTAATAATAATAAAAATTATAATATTTCAATGTGCATATCTACTGAAAATTGAAATTGTAATGTTTTGCCATTATTTAGCACCAATTGTAGATAAACACACAAAAATATTACGTATAATTATTAAGTAATGTTAAAATAATATGTCCTAATATCTACTACTGTATTAGAAATTTAAGATTTCAAGACTGCTGATATTTTTTCAATGCTAAAATTCTCTTTAAACTGTTTTAATAATAATTTGGAAATAAACTTAATTTCACATCATTTAAAGTAAATTTGAAATAAATCCAGATTTGTGTGCAAGTATTTGAACACACCCAAAAATGTAAAAAAGGAGTTTTTAATTTATCATTTTTCAGGAGACGCATTTTTAGTCATTCTTATCCACACCTAAAAGTGCATAGGGCACTGCATTGGTACACCAAGTGCAGTGTATCTTGATCATTTTTATTACACGAAGGTGGGATGATAATTTTACACTTCATTACCACTCCGAGGTATCACACATGAAATGTTAATATGTAAATAAATATTTCCTCCTTCCATTTCTTGAAAAACGATGATTGTTCAAAGATGGCTTTCTTGCTCTCAAAGACTCTGCTGGACTGAATGTCGCATGCGACACTTCAGAATTGCGAGTGATCATGCGATTTTCATTCCAGCATTGGTTTAGAACAGTAAAGTTTAAAATAATATAAGCCTCTTAAAAATGTATTTTGGCAATCAAATTACAGTGAAACCCGGAAATTACGTTTTATTTTTGAAGTCCCATAGAAAATTGAATTATTTGGTAAATTTATATCCCAGTTTTACGTTTTTTTCCCCTCGATTAACGTCCGAAAATTTCGTACTTCGTACTGAAAATTGACAGCTTTCGTAAGACAATGTGAAGTTAGCTCCAAAGATACCAACAAAAAAATAAAATCCATGAACAAAACCTACTTAGCTTCGGATCAAATACCAACTTACAGAAACTACCACACATCATCTGTCAACTACCAACATGATTTTATTCGAATTTAACTATTGGTATTCTGTGTGTTTTAAATTCAAAACCTTTCTTTTCATTTATGTGACAGTTTTGCGATTTTGATTTGACGTTGATATTTAAGTGTTTTGAGGTTAATTTTACAGACAGTTTAATCTTTTACCGACATTCTAATCTCATGAGTATAGCACATTCAGTGTCATGTATAAAATATAAATAGTAATACAAAATGGCAACTGTAAAAATCAAACGAAAGTAATTTTTTTCAATAACAAGTGAATTTAACTTTTTTTTTTATTTCCCTGCTATTACATTTTATTTTGTCAGTCCCTTAAAAACGCAATTTAGGGGTTTCACTGTACTACATTTTCTTATCACGTGCCGATATTTCCACAAGGTTCTAACTTTTATGTAATAATTTTAGGTTAAGAAATAATAATTATTAGTAATAATTTGTTTACAATTATTGTGTCAATTCGACTATTGTATAAAATACTATGTTTGTGATTCCTGCTTATTTAGAACTACTTAGTGCAATGAGAAGTAAAATAAAAACAAATATCTTTATGAATTGTGTTATTATTGTTGTATAAATGTGGATCCTGACGATTGATGCTCTGTATAATATTTGCGACCTGGAGTACGCTGATGACGCCGTCCTTATTGACAAATCAGTCGGGGGCCTTCAAATTATTGTTGATAGGCTTAATGGCACTCCATGTGCATGGGTTTAAAAATCAACATTATCCCCCTGGCTTTGTCGGGACAAGTCATCGAAAGGGTCGAGAGCTTCAAATACTTGGGAGCGTACATGACAGAAAACGGCAGAGTTCAGAAAGAACTGGGAGTGCGGCTTGGAGTAGCGGGCGCCGCATTCAACAGTATGAAAGCTGCCTGGAGATCAGATATTTACTCGGTTAAAACAAAATGCCGCCTTTATAACTCCTGCATCACACCTATTCTTCTCTATGGCTGCGAATCGTGGCACCTAACTAGGGCCCAAGATAGCAGACTTCTGAGTTTTGAGAATAGGTGTCTTAGAGGAATTTTAGGTGTGCGGTGGTTTGGCTTTGTAAGGAACACAGAGGTGAGGCAACGGACACAGCAACCCTCGGTATCTACTGTCATCCGGCGAAGGCATTTCAGCTGGCTAGGCCATATATACTACGTATGCCTCCCGAGAGCCTTAACCATGCTTGCCTATTTTACAAGGCATCAGGTTCTCGGCGTCCCAGCACTGTTGACAATTCGATGGCAGTTTGCGTCAGAGCTGCGGGACGTGGACTTGACTTGGGAGGATGCGCGGGGGCTGATTCCATATGCTCCACATAGGGAGCGGATATGGTATAATGAAATGAAAATAATATTTGTTTGCAAAGACGGATTTTATGCTCCTGTAATTTTACTGTTCCATAGAATTATATTTAAATCGATAAATTATTAGGGATTTTAATGATTGCATATTCTGGACACTCAATCCTAATAAAACACGATATGTAGAGTTTTCTGTTTTTATTGTTAAACCATAAGTTCAGTTACATTAGCCTATCCGTGTTTCTGCAGCAGCTCGCTGGCCTTAGCCTTCTCGAGCTTGGTGATGCGGGCCATGGACTTGGAGCCCAGCAGGCCGCCGCCCCAGTGTCGCCGCAGCTCCTCGTACCTCTCGTTGAAGTTGGTCTTAATGGCCTCCACCAGCTTGGCAAAGGACGCACGGTCTCCCGACTCCACCTGGAAGGGAAAAGAACACGTGTAATTAAATATGATGTCGACTTGAAAATTATTTTTTATCATAACAATGCATCAACAACAATGAAAATTACTACTGGAAAATTATTAATACTGATGCTGCTAACTTTAGTCATGATACCATGGTCTCGAACACACTTTGATGACATAAAATTAAGCGATTATGATATTTAAATCTGAATTAGAGAGGAAGTTTTCATAGATACAAAATCCGATGTTTTGATAAGTTTGCAAGTAACCAAGAATCCATGATATGACTATACCCAAGTAAATAATTATAAAATGAGTCTCGGGTAAGTTCAGAATTGGTTCATCCGATAAATTTGTATACACATTCAGGTCGCAGCATAGATTAATTTAACAACTCTGATACTTAGAGAATATCATTTAAGGAGTTTAATTTACAGATTATAATTTTTTCTCTAAAAAATAACAGAATACTGGCGCGTGATCAGTAAGGTTTCTATTGGTGGTAGAAGAGCTCTCCGCATAACACTTTAGGATAGCAAATATGGGCATCACTTCACAAGCCAGATCTGTAGACTAAGGTACACGGAACGAGTGGGGATGGGGGGGCACTCACGTTTGGTCAGGCAGATGGCGCTGCAGTTCTTCCTCCTGATGAGCGCCCCCAGGCGGGCCTTGCCCTTGATGATGCAGTACGGCACCCCCATCTTCCTGCAGAGGGCGGGCAGGAACAGCACCAGCTGGAAGGGGTGTAAGAATAAATCAATCAATAATGAAAAATGATTTACATTGCCCAAAGTTGCTAGCTCGTAACTGACATTTTGAGCTGAAATAAACATTTATTTTGATTTATATTTTTTATTGACATTACTTGGTGGAATTCCATGATTAAATTATTAATACATAACTAATTAAAGTTAAATAAAAAATACTTGGTACACTTCCACTTTTATTTATTTTGACCAGTTAGCGCTTTCACCCTGTAGGCATCTTCAGACAAACTGGTCAAAATAAATAAAAGTAGAAGTGTACAAGTATTTTTTTTATTTAACTTCAACTAGTTATATATTAATAATTTAAACATTTATTTATTTAAACAGAAAACAAAATAATCTATATATATATAAAAATGAATGTAAGTTTGTATATATGTTTGTCCTTTATAGATTCGTAAACCGCTTATCCGATTGCAATAAGTTGTTCTAGAGGGTTGTTTTATTCACTCCTGGGAAGGTTCCTGCATTATAACATCCATTTAATAAATTTTTGTATTTGTGTATTTGATATAATTTAGTGACAGTTCCGGGTGAATTTAAGATACGCCATGTAACCGATAGTACCGTACATAAAGCTTATAAATAATGTCGTCAAATAATGCTGTACAGCAAAAGGCGCTAATGTCGTTTTCATCACGTATATAATTTATTTTTATACACCTCGAACTTTCAATTACATTTTTAAATTTATTTACACCCCGATTCGGACTTTTTTCACAATAAATAAGTGCCGTGAATTGTTTTGAGCTATCGAGTGCATTTTTTACCTCCGAAAATGTTTTTTTGTTCAAGATTCTGTGTTAGTTTCATCGTCAGTTTTTTTCTATGAGAAAAAAAATCGTTTGACAAGGGCTTCTCCTGATCGAGAATAACTCTGCAGAGCTCTGTTTTTTTTTAAATAAATAGAAAGAAGACAAAATTCCAAGTTCAAAGACACCTAAAAATCGTTTCTAGCTGGGAAAATAAAAAAGTTATAACGTTTTAAAAACATTATTTTTTTACTATATAATATTTTAAGTTTAATCTGTTATAATTTTTATGGCTATGGAATAAAATCATTAATAGACAGTGAATTCGTAATAAAAAGTACCTACCTTATAATTCGTTTGGAGTTTATATTATAGGTAGTCTACCTAGAAGTTTTTATTTCTCCTTCGAGCTACAAGAATCTTTGTTTGAAATTTGGAGCATTTGCTACTACTACTCTCCCTTATCCGCACCCAATGGTGCATAGGGCACTGCATTGGTACACCAAGTGCAGTGTCTCTTGATCATTTTATTACATGAAAGTAGGATGATCAGTCTTACGCTTCAGTCCCAGTCCAAGGTATCGCACATGAAATATTATTGTAAAAATAACATTTAAATAAATCATATTTCATCTTGACCCTCTACGGGAATCGAACCGGCGACCTCATACACGGTAGTAAAATGGGGCTACCACTGTGCTACGAGGTGAACATATGGATCATATGGACTCGCACAATCCCCGAAAAATATATATTCTATTTGTATAATGCCGAATGAGTTTTAAATTTTTTTTTAAATTTAATAATTATCATCACCATAACTTCCTATTACAGAATTGCTTCCCATGCACAGCATATGGATTTTTTAAATTCCAAAATGGCGGGCATACCTTTTTTTCGTAAAATAAAGTAGGGTATCGTTTTAAGGGTTTTTAAGGGTGCTGATTTCGAATTTAGAGTTTATTTTTAAATCCAAGATGGCGGACGCAACGTTTTTTCATAAAATAAAGTTGGGTATCGTTTTAAGCGTTTTTAAGGGTCCTGATTTCGAATTTAGCTTTTATTTTTTAAATCCAAGATGGCGGACGCAACTTTTTTTCATACAAGGATGTTGGGTATCGTTTTAAAGGTTTTTGGGGGCCCTGATTTCGAATCTAGCGTTTATTTTTAAATCCAAGATGGCGGTCGTCCCTTTTTTTCAGAAAATGAAGATGGGTATCGTTTTAATGGTTTTGGGGGGCCCTGATTTCGAATCTAGCATTTATTTTTTATTCCAAGATGGCGGTTGTCTCTTTTTTTCACAAAGTGAAGATGGGGTATCGTTTTAATGGTTCTTGGGGGCTCTGATTTCGAATTTAGAGGTTATTTGGAAATCCAAGATGGCGGACGCACCTTTTTTTCATAAAATGAAGATGAGTATCGTTTTTAGGGCGTATGGGCGTCCTGATTTCAAATTTAAAGTTTAATTTTGATATCCAAGATGGCGGACGCACCTTTTTTTCATAAAATGAAGATGGGTATCCTTTTTAGGGCGTATGGGCGTCCTGATTTCGAATTAAGAGTTAATTCGGAAATTCAAGATGGCGGACACACATTTTTTTCATAAAATGAAGGTTTGCATCGTTTTTAGGGCGTATTTGCGTACTGATTTCAAATTTAAAGTTTATTTTGATATCCAAGATGGCGGACGCACCTTTTTTTTCATAAAATGAAGATGGGTATCGTTTTTAGATGATACGGGCGTCCTGATTTTGAATTAAGCGTTTATTTTTAAATCTAAGATGGCGGACGCACATCTTTTTCATAAAATAAAGATTGGCATCGTTTAAAGGGTTTTGGGTGACCTGTTTTCGAATATAGAGTTTATATTTGAAATCCAACTTGACGGACGCACCTTTTTTTCATCTAAGAGTAAATTCCATTCATGCGTCGGACCTGCCGCACACATTTAAAAAAAAAAAATATGTCGCTGGGTGTCTTTTTCAAGGGTAATAGAAGTCCTCATATTAAATTTACGAGTCGGACAGCCAAGAAATTTAATTGTTTATGCCAAAGACGAATAAACAAAAAAATATTATAAATACCTACCATGAAGCACTTGAAAAATAAAGTCACCAAAATAAAATAAATAACATTTACACTATACCTTTATACATACGAGTATACACATTATACGAGTTATTCAATTTTCATAAATGCATTTATCATCAGAAAGAAAATACAAAGCATTCCTTCTTCTATTACCAATTCCCAAAGAAACGAGATAAATCTTTCAAATTTCAATCGATATTTCGAGAATTACCTGTTTCTTCTGCGGCAGCAACGCGACGGGTATCAGCTAGTATACAATAAACTATGAACGTTTTAATTTAAAATTTAAGTTTTGATGTCAATATTTAAATAAAACCCAGAAAATGAAAAATGAAGTGCATGCTCATTCCTGAAAAATTGTCAGTAGCGCAAGAAGTCATAAAGTGAAATTTAAGTAATTTTGGATTATTTTTTATGTAAAAATTAACATTTTTTAAAATTAATTACTATCTCCCATGACCAAAAAAAATATATTGATGACTTCTTGCTCTCAGTTTATATAAAAAATAACCCATCACAACTACTAACTCGGTTTTACCTGAAAAGTCACTTAATGACTTCTAGGTATATTCAGTGTACAATTTATAAAATTTGTACCTAAATTTCAATGTGCTAGGATGAAAAGCTAAAAAAATTTATAAGATAATTTTAAGAATTGTTCAGCTCAGTTGTCAAAACGACATCAGTGTGTCAGGCAACCTGGGATACACTTTCTTATCCCGGGTACATCCTGAACTCAGTCGAAGAAATTCATACATCATCGCTAAACTTGGATTAGAAAAATTACAATAACTCATTATGGCCTCACAATTCTTATCAAAATTCCAACCAGATTTCATTTCAGGCTATAGGATTACAGAAGTACCAGCATCATATATTTAGATGTTTTATTATTATTAATTGATTCATAATGCAGTCAATTTTTGTACAAGAACACGAAGATTGACCATCTTACGCAAGATTTATCTAATAAATAATCAAGATACAAGCAAAAGGCATACAAATTAAATTCCCTGTTCACCATTAGATAAGGGAGAAGAACGTAGCAATAGTAATAATTATTAAAAAAAAAATTAAAACATGGGTTCTTTATATTAACTCGAGTTATTTTGATGACACAATGATTGATGATATCTAGCTGAGTATCTGAATGTTAGTAATACCTCAATAGGGTCGACATCGTGGGCGATGATGACCAGCTGTGCCTTCTTCTTCTCCACCAGTCGTGTGACGGTGTTGGTTCCAGCGCGGATTGTGTTTGGTCGCTTGGACGGTGCCTCCTCCTTGCCGGCAACCTGGAAAAACAAACATTATTACCAGGTGTTCATTGGCATGGCGAAACAAGTGGATAGAGATTTTGTATCAGTGTTAAAAAGCTCGTACGGTATTACAATCACGTGTATTCATAAGCTTTGTATCATCATTTTGGATGAAATTGAGTTTAACCCACTGGTATATCAGCCGCCACATATACTGGTTACTAAGATCTATAAATCAGAAAAGAAAACTTATCAAAATGCAGAATTGTTTATTATTTTTACAAAAATTAATTTCCACTACAGCAAAGACAAAGCAATTTTGAATGTGGAAATTTTTTTTAGCAATCCTTTTAAAATAATTGGTATGCGACTGTTTTAATCAAATTAAATGCTATGGAGAACTTCTTTGAAAATGTTTTACAATGAAACTAATGGTGTACAATTACCCTTTGGGTGGGTAACACACGTTAGTGTTATGACCACGTTATGAAACTGGGTTTATGCATACCGGAGTTGATTTCATGCCATTTGTTTCAACAGTAAAGCTTCAGCTTCAGGGAAAAAAGCAGAACTTATGTAGATATGAAACAATAACAGAAGATTTCATAGAATGTTATATTTTTTATTTTTAGAACAAGACAGGAGGGTAAGTGGGCAAATAATGAATTAAGTGCATCAAACGGTATTAGGTAATATTATTTTTTAATTATTTAGACACTGTTTTTATCCATTTTGTTTACAGTGTTAAACCCTCATCTTAGCCACCACACCACAGGGGTCACAATAAGGGATAATAATCACAAATATAATAAATGATCGGAGGACCAAAAACAAGGAACGTCGCAGGAGTGCAGTGGCGGCGGGCATAACCCAGTATAGGGACGAGTGGAGGAAAAAAGAAGACACCTATATCCAATACTGGAATGAGGATCGCTGAGGAAGAAGAAAATAATAAATGATAACTGACCTTAGCCTCAGCCTTTGCCTTCAAGCGCTGTTTCTTTTGGATTTCACTCTCAGGACGGTATTTACTGAGGATTTTGAATAGACCCTTGGCTGAAATAAAACAAAACTCATTAAAATTAAGGCTTTTAAAAAGGTTTGTATCGGAGAAGATGATTGGAAGTCATCAGAGTTAAAAAGCTCATTGTTGATATACAACATGGATTGTTTCAGATTCAGTTTTCATCATTTTATTACATGAAGGTAGGATGACCAGTCTAACGCTTACCGTACCAGTCCAAGGTATCAGACAAGAAATATTAATATGAAAATAAATATATTATTGATATCCCAACAGAGACAAAGAAACTCTGGAAACGAATGTTTCTCTGTCTCTGTTGGGATATCAATAATATCTGATATCAGCCCAGCATGGGTATAATCCAGTAATTTGTCTACAAGTATTTGTATTCATTAAAAAAAATGTTGTTTAAAATGAAAATAAATATTTCATGTTGACTCCCTACAGGAATCGAACCCGCGACCTCATGCATGGAAGTCAAATGCACTACCACCATGGACCACCATCCGTTCTAAAAATAAAAATATTTAATGTGCGATACCTTAGACGGGCACTGGAGCGTAAGACTGATCATCTTGCCTTAACATAATAAATCGTCAAGATATAACTAGATATAACTAATATTGATGTATTTAATGATAGATGTGGTGAATTCAAGAGGAACTTGAAATATTTTTATAACCTCTGAACATATCTACATATGCGAAGTTACTTGAAGCCTTTTTTAAACCGGTAAAATACGAGTATTATAATGCTGTGTAATTCTGTAATTGATGTGCAATAAAACCGTGTATGTATGTCATTATTATGATAATATGTAAAATGATAGATATTGTCACATTGTAGAGTTACCTGTAATGAAATAAATAAAATTGGAGTACCAATTCAGTGCCCCATGCATGATTAGGTGTGAATAAGAGGAAGTAGTAGTAGAATATAATTATCTTGGGATCTCCACATACCGGTTTGCTTGTCGAGGGTGGACTGGAACTGGTGTATGGGCGGCGGGACCTTCAGCCTCTTCTTCAGCACCGCCTTCTGGCGCTGGATTCGCACGTACTTGGGCCAGCGCACGAAGCGGGACAGGTCCCTCTTGGGCTGCACGTCCTGGCCTGCGAGGGTAGTCAGGGTTAGAGGGAGAGCACACCAGGTAGATGGAGGAGTAGGGGGAATCTGGTCAGTGTTCCATATTTCACATAATATATTCTCACGCACGTATTTCGACTTTTTACAAGTCGACTTTCATGCCATATTTATGATCTTTTTCGGCCTTCCTTGGCTTCTACGTCCAGGCACACTCCCATCAAAAATTATTTTAACCATTCTTTCCACATTCATTAGCTCCACCTTGATTTATTTTGTCAATAATGTTCATCTTCTAAGCCTTGCATTCTGCTATAATTTAGAGATTTGTCTATCATCATCTATCTATGAGAACTATCATACAAAATTTTGACACACATTCGCTTGAGATGTTGCAATTCAACCATAGACCTGTGTTAAGTTAACACTAGACAAGCTATTTCAAAGAGAACTGTCAAAATTGTATGTTCCATTTGCAGTGAAAAAAGACAACTACATATTCTACTTTCTAATACATTTAATCATTCCGTTTCCCTCTAACAAGTTGAGATTCAGTCAAAATTGACTCAACCTGACATGACAAGGAACGGAAGAAAATAGACCTTCTATATAAAAAAAAAATAAATCATTGACAGCATTCAGTATACTACTTCATTTTTGTGTATTTTTTAAGCTGCCTAGAAAGAACATCACTGTTTTATTTTATTGTAAATGAATCCAACAGAACGAGTTCCTCCAGTGATAAAAAATACCATCAACTTCGTGAAACGCCTAAATAAATATTTTTAAAAAATGAACCACAGAAGCTGGCAATTAATAAATAGTAAAAAGTTGCGGGGTGAGATTTGATACTAGGGATTCGAACCAGGGATCTCTAGACTCATTTACGGGTAGGCCACGCTCAAGCGAGGTGGTCGTCAGTAGAGACGGGCAAAACATTACACATTGGATTTTTGCGCTTGCCGCAAGTCCAGTTGACAAAATGTTCGGATAATTACCAATTCCAAAGTTGCGAGTCCTCTTTTCGAAGAGAGGGTTGACCACCTTCTTGGGCTCAGATTTCTTCACCACCAGCGGGGCAGCTGCCACCTTCTTCCCGGACTTCTTCTTGGGCTGAATGGATAAACAAGACAGTCATTATTTTGGAATTCAACAAACAAATTAATACATTGATAGAGAAAGTTCTCAGAATCTACACTATGATCACTAACATATTGAAAATAATTTATTAAATATGGGCCATATGATTCTAAGAATATTTTAAGATAGTCCCTACTTAATAACTGCTTTTTAAAAGAAACTAAACATCACTTTGATTCAAGAAAGGAGTACGAAAAAATGTGTTTTTAACATAAAATAATTTAAAAAAAATTTAGAGACACAAGCAGTGAGTTAGTAAAACAGACGAACTGTAAAAATTATGCCTAACTGGCTCATGCCCCTTTTCCTAGACACCACAGAATTATTGATTAGATAATCAAGATCAGAGAGTGCTCAAAATGGCCCATTTAATGTGCATCGACGATATAGTATACATGTAGATATAACGCAGTTTGTGACACGTGCATGACAGTAATAGGTAAATTATCAAAGAGATTAACGTCATATATTATACCCATCACCACTGCAATGTAGATACGTTGGGGATCACAGTGCAGGACTGCTTAGAATGAAATATTTTTCATATTTCGTTTAGCCATAGTGTAACTTCATTAGTGAAGAAGTCTATAACATTTCGCAGTTAAAGAGTGCAACACATTTTGAAAGATTCAAGACATTGAAGGACAT
Source organism: Micrasema minimum (assembly GCA_022494985.1). Taxonomy (NCBI): domain Eukaryota; kingdom Metazoa; phylum Arthropoda; class Insecta; order Trichoptera; family Brachycentridae; genus Micrasema; species Micrasema minimum. The sequence continues at coordinate 18,655 of JAGVSP010001887.1, forward strand.
TATGTGCAGCGCCCTTGCGGCGATTTTCCACGAAAACTATCTGGGCTTTGTAAAAATAAGTAAAAGATGAGTGTGTTATATACAGTTTTGAAGATATGAAGACATTAGAAAAAAAAACACGACGGTGACATGTTTCTTGAGAAAATTGTAACATTTTGAGTATTAAGTAATGCGCTTACACCTTACACCATTTACAAAGGCAGTAAAAATTTGTTATATTTTTAATGATTTGACATGCAAAGACAATATTAAGGGATATTAGTAACACTACCATACATTAAATTCTTTTTAGTAGCCTCAATTTAAAAATAGGCCATCATATTAAAGGGTTAAATTTATTTTATTTGTAAAGCTTGACATAGTTTGTTCCTTTGACATTAAAACATCTAGTTTTAGTGACAACTTCTGAAGCCAGATATATTTTAAATTAAATTCAATGAATTTTTGTATTATACTGCATACATATACTGCAAACATGAAATATTGCAATGGATTAAAAAACGAAAATCAGTTCCAATACATAAATCTGACATATCTCTGAGAATATGAACGACAGTAAAATAACAAGTTCTAATGTTTTTTAAATTCTGGCGATGTCAGAAGAAATTGTAAACAATACACGATTGTGTTAGGCATTCCAAAAGTTATTACATGTGTTTATAAGGTTGATTATTTAAACCGAAATGAACATTTTAAATTATAGGTTAAGCACGTCAAAAACATTACAACAAACGCAAAATAAACTTCTTGGCAGACGAATTACTCAAGCAAAGCAAGTGAGGGCACTAACAGCAAACGAATACAACTCTTTTAAGCTAAAACTGACACATTTTCAACATAATAAACACAATTAATACGAAAGGCATGTGCAGTTTGGCACTTTCGAATGCACGATAACACAACACTAATTTCAGCACTTTAGAGATTCGATGACACGAAAATATGTATAATCGTGGATAAAAACACTCACTCACCTTCTTTTGTACCATCTTGAATGGTATTAAATGTACAGATTATAAAACCACGAAAGGATTCGTGGCCGGCGAACGGACATAAACCAGTCGGCGATAATGGCCGATGAAAAAGAAACTTGTCTGACGTTTCCGGTGACGGCCGAACACTTGCACGCTATTGGTTGAAATTATGGTCACGTGGGGCTATACTAGCGCCAAGAGAAGTTTAGTGGTGAGTAGCAGATATAAACTTTTCCAATTGATATTTCAGGTAGCTGTGAATTGGCTTCTAAGTTTAAAAATTCCGCTAGATGGCAATAAAATATCAATAAAATATTTTATGATTGTCCCAATATTTATATTTTCAGAATTGATCATGTCTTAGGTTTTATTTTTTGTATTTCACAAACGCATTATTTGTGACGCATAATGTCAAAATGTATTCGTTACCAACTCTGGGATAGACTCAAATTCTAGATACAATCGAAATGCCTATCCAATATCCATCTATTTTGTAATTTTTTATGAAATTGGGTAAATTGGGTAATTATGTAATTGGTATACCTACCTCTTTAACGATTATTATCAAAAACTTGAAATATCGAAAAAAAAATCATTAAAGTATTAAACTTTTCACAAGTAGTACAAGAGACATGATTCTTATTAGAACACAAGATACTATTTAAACATTTTTTTTTATGGTTTTAGATACCAACTCACCATTCCGAAATTTAAGAATTCGCCTGCCACGTAACCGACACAAAATTCTAGTAGCAAAACAACATAACACACGCAATAAAAAAACGGAAACCATTAAAAGCCAACAATATTTATCCCGAATCGAAACAAACAATATTAATCCCGATATTAACTTTTTGTCACTTACGCTGTTCTGACGATTATGGACAGATATATTGTTTTATTCTTGTAAATTAATGTTTTGTAATGTATAATGCTTTACTGAAAATGCCCCACTTGATACGGATTATCTAGTGAGTTGGGGCCAGATCATTGTCATGGGTCGCTACTGAGTGAGTCGCCATCTTTAGCGTAATTGACTATTGTGATATGAATTATTTTAAATAAATAAATAATTAAATTCATCATCCACTATCCGCTCCTTTCGGTCACTAACTTCCATGCGTCTTATTTCCATGTAAGGTCCACGTACAGTAGTTTGTTTTCCACCTAAATAATTTATTAAGTTGGATTTGCACACGTGTCTCTTTAGTATGCATATCGAATAATTGTTATTTTAGCGTTATTTCCACGAAATAAGTTTGTTAACCTTTCTAACTGTGAAATTAACGACACACTGAGAAAAAAAACTTTGTTTAAACTATGCATTATGCATGTCAATCAGTACCAAGATTCCTTCCATGCGAACCTGTACGGCTGCAAGGCAACTTTAAAAAAAAATCGCTTTCAATTACAATTTAATTAGTAGATATTTTTTATTTATGATGTTAATATCTATGGCGTTTAGGTAAAGAGATATTCACTTTTATCTAATTGTTTCTTACTTTCCTGTATATTCATACTTTTGGCAATTTTAATCAATTAAAAAAAGGCGTTTCGGTATGAAGTTTTTTAAGACATTAGAGAGTAAAATTGAATTCTTTAGTCATTTTTTTGGATTCTGATGACTTACTCGTATACCTCTTAACCTGAATGACACAGATTGCATTTTTTGAAGTTATACTTCTTTGCGCCCGTTAGACACTTTGGGGTGGGATGTTGGTCGAGAAACCGCGTCACGCTGATTTTTAAGAGAAAATGGCGCTAAAGAGAAAATGGCGCCACAGTCACTGATGCTTGTATTGGTCTGACTTTGACAGTTGTCATTTCTTTTGTTTATTTACTTCTTACGCGTCATTTTAGCGAATTATCTTTTTAGAAAATACGCTATTGCAATGGCTTCGGTTTTTCTCCATGACTTAAAGATGAAAGAATGATTATAGAAGAAATAACTGATAATGATAATATAGGTGTATAAATATAATAATGAAGTCACGTATAATATATTGAATATAAATATATTGAATAATATTGAAAAATGTCTTATATTTCATTATATAATCCTGTCTGTTTTGTGTGCGTGAGTGGGTGTATGAGAATGGCCAAAGAAGTATAACTTCCACCGTGTGGTCCGACGCACACCGATTTTTTATTATACTGTATTTAATGTACGCTATTTCCATAAATAAAAAATAATATTTATATTATCAGGCAGCTGAATTACTCAAAAAAAAAAATTGAAATTGCAGTTTTCACAAAAAAAAAATCAAATTATCCATATTCACTGATGTACGTAGTGTACCAATGCAGTGCCCTATGCACCATTGGATGAGGACAAGCAGAATTTGTTGAATACTCTTAAAATTGTACCTATATTATTAATCTAATTGTTTACTTGATTGGACACTGCAACTTACGCGTCGGAAACATAAACCCACAAACATGGCATAATAACCCAGAAAAGACGTAATCTGTTTTGTACATATAAATTGTTTAGCACTTAAACACTTAAAAAAACTTTTGGCTGTCTGTAAAGTCGGTTTACGGACAATAATTTTACGCGATAACGTCATAAGAAAACATGGATGAAAAATAGCATACTTTTAAGAAAAATGGGTTCTTTCCGATTTTCTATTTTTTATTTCAAAAAATTGATTGAAAAATAACAATATCAAGGGAATTCTTTTTTAATTTTTGCGATGTCATATGAATTTTCTAGCGCGGTTTGAAATAGCGCTTTTTCAAATTGCTCGCAAAATCCTCCATTTGGCGCGCATGCGGTGTGATGTCACATCAATATGAGCGCTCACTTCGTAATGAATTTCCCGCCTTTTATAATGGACGGGTATGACGTCATTAGCCAATAACGGGCGTTAAAAGTCACTCGTAATTTCGTGTTTTTATAACATAAATTTATAAATGAAAACAACATTTTTGATCATTGTGTTTTATTTCGTTGGAATTGTAAAAATATACTTTAAATATTTATAACGTTTTCAAGGATATTCATGCTATCGGGAACAACCCTATTGAATTGAATTATTATTAATGAATTATCATTATTTTGTATAATACAAAGCAGGAGTTAATTGAAAATTTAAATTTTTTCCATAATATTTTTTTTTGTTGTTCTTTCTTGTTGTGTGCTGCTGCTGTCTCCCTTCTATTCGGACGCATCGGCCGATGGAGTTGAAGAGAGATAGATGCGTCACAAACCGAACGCTTAGGCCGATCGTGCCTCTCTATCGCTTGTTCCGCGCTCTCGCTCGCACACTCGGCTCAGGCGGAACGTGACAATGAGTCATGCTTTTTCGTGTGTGCAGCCGGCGTTCATCGATTTATTAGACGTTATCACGTCAAAAGTTGAATAGTGAACTCTATAAAAAATGAAAATTTCTTAATTACTTAACATTAACTCTATTTTTTAACAGGATTACGAATTAATTCCGTGTAGCGCAAAGGGCAATGGAGCGAAGCATGCTCGGCATCAGTTTAAGAGACCATGTCACTAACGAGGAGATAAGAAGACGGACTAGAGTCATAGACGTCATAAAATCTCCCAGCTGAAGTGGACATGGGCTGGACATGTGGCACGCCAGAGTGAGGACCGATGGACGAAGCGCCTGCTGAACTGGAGCTGCAAGGAGACCTGCAGGAAGACCACCAAGAAGATGGACAGATGACATAAAAAGTACTGCAGGATCGATTTCAATGTAAACAGCATGCTAATCTACAATCAATATGCATGAAAGAAAGTCTAAGGGGAAAAACGTAATGATATGGGATCACGTGCCAAGTTTAATTACGTAGTTAAGAAAATACGCTGTGCGATGGAATCGCGACATTCAACGGTATTTTATCTACATTGATCGGATTTATCGTAAGTAGGGTAGCGATTACAAATGAGATTTGATAAAAACACAACCGAATGTACACACAAGGAAAATATAATAATATATATTTTTGTATATTTGATTTATATTTTTTATTGACATTACTTGGTGGAATTCCATGATTAAATTATGAATATATAACTAATTAAAGTTATTTAAAAAATACTTGGTACACTTCCACTTTCATTTATTTTGACCAGCCAGCGCTTTCTCCCTGTAACGGGCATCTTCAGACTGGTAACATGTTGTACAAGACAACAGTATAAATAGCAGTTTTTACAAAATAAATTTAGACACTAAACACATGAGTTGGAAAAAGACAATACGAGAGAAAGATGAGACGAAATACAAAAACATGTGATAAATGGCAGTGTTGTAACTAAGTAATGGAGAACTGGAGGGATAAGTTTTATTATATTGCACAAGGCGAAAACAATTTTATAGAAGAAATATAGAATTATAATTTTTATGCTGACTTGACGAAAATCGCGGGGGTATTTTTAACATCGTTATTTTGGTGTACCGATGGTCAAGATACACTGCTCTTGGTGTACCGATTCAGTGCCCTATGCACCATTGGGTGCGGATAAGGGAAAGTAGTAGTAGTAGTAGTAGGTATACTGACTGCAAAATATTATATTTGTTTTTTGTAGTGGACCTAAGTGCCTCCTTAAATAAGATGGAACTTTGTGAACTCAGTTAATTTTTCATACTAATTAGACAAATTATCTAACTAACCATCACGCCATTTCCCCGAAGGGGTAGGAATAGAAGATAGAACGCCACACCACTCTGTCCTGGCACACTTCTCTTGCTTCCTCCACATTCATACATCTTCTCATGCACGCACGTCGATTATTTCGACCTCTTACATGCCCACTTTCAAGCACTTGTTTTACTTGATCATGCCATGTCTTTTTCGGCCTTCCTCGATTTCTACATCCAGGCACAGTCGCATCATATATTTTTTTAGCTGTTCTTTCATCATTCATTCGCTCTACATGACCGAACCATCGTAAAAGACCTATCTTAATTTTGTCGGTAATGCTTATCTCAGCATTGCACTCTGCTCTGATTTCGACATTTGTACACCTATCATACATAGTCTTACCACACATTCGCTTGAGAGATCGCATTTCAACTGCATTCAATCTACTTTCTTCCTTCTTTTTCCAACACCACGCTTCACTACCGTACATAAGGGTTGGTACCAGAACTCCATTATGAACTGCCAATTTAGCCTCTTTCGAAAAGCACTTATTAGATACGACCAACTTTAAGGCACCATTAACTCTGTTACCGGCACTAACCCTCCTTTCAATGTCCTTGTCCATATTTCCATCCCTAGTGAACATGCTTCCCAGATTTACAAATTCTTCCACCTGTTTCAAGCTATCGCCATTTATTACGATCTTACACTTAGTCATATTCACATTTCTTTCAAAAACCATTCACCTGTTAATGAATGTGGACAAATTAAGCTTTGAAAATGGACGACTCATGATTTTACAACGTTATTATGCACTTCTTTGTTTAGCCTTTAATATTTTTTTGTCTTTTAAAGTATGATTTCATTGGATATGAATTTGCTACAAATCTATGCCCTACCTATGTATGAATCAGGCCAGCATAGTTAACAATAGTTATACATACGCGTACACAACTTATAATGTATTATATTAGATTTGAACAATAAATTTGTGGCACAAATGCACAACTCTAAAGTGGTTCATACATTTGTTCAATACGATATATAAATTATAACGTAGAGATAAAGACTTGATATTTTAATCCAGATAAATTAATATTACGTTAGTCATCGGGTTAAAACATATATACATAATATATCGCACCATAAATACTATGCTGCACTAAGTCCTAATTTGTTGAAAATAAACTGAGAATAGCTCACACCGACAGCTTCATTTTTGTCTTAGAAACGTTTTTTTATCTCTTTCCTGCAATGAGATATTAAATTTTAAAAAATACAGTTTCAATGAAACACTACCGAAATCATAATCACATTTTTGGGATTCCGCTCCCTACGCGGAGCATATGGTTTCCACAAACTATCTCCAAGCCAAGCGATCGGTCGCCAATTCCCGTGCATCCTCCTAAGTCAGTTCTGACGTAAACTGCCGACGGATTATCAACAGCGGACGTCCATGACGTCCAGAACCCGATGCCTTGTAAAATAGGCAAGGATAGTTGAGGCTCTCGGGAGACGTAATATTATGTAGTATATGGCTCAGTCAGCCGGATGACCATAGATACCAAGGGTTGCTGCGTCCGTCGCTTCACCTTTGTGTTCCTTACAAAGTCAAACCACCGCCTAACTAATGTTCTTCTGAGACACCTACTCTCAAATACCAGGTGTAATTAATAATACATATTAAAGCTGTTAACCCCGTCTGTTTGTATCCAAGATGGCGGACGCACCTTTTTTTTCAGAAAATGAAGATCTTTTCAGAAGAGATGGTCGGGTTCGATCGAAAAGTTGGGATGCAGGATGTCATCCGATTTAAAAAAAATAAATAGCGCAAGACGCGGGTGAGATGCGGTTACATTTTGCCGTTTGAGATATTTGCCATCTCTCAGAGGCGGGTGCGGCAGAGAGGTTACAAAAAATATTTTCCTCATATTTACCTCTTGTATATTCGCCATCTTGGATATAATTCATTTAGTAAATGATTTATGATTAAATCAAACAATGTTATGTGTTACTATTTGGTTTATTCTATGCTACCCAGTTTCAGGAGTAAAGTTCTCCCATCGACTGGCGAAAAGACGCTTGTCTTTTGTGTCTTTTCACCAGTCGATAGGAGAACTTTAGGTACTCCCGAAACCGGGTATTGTACCTATGTACATTTTATTCCTATAGAATAAACCAATTAATAGTAACAAATAACATTGTTTTATTTAATAATAAATCATTATGAAGAGTTACGAAGTGAATGCCGAATCAATCAACAAAATAATTTAGTAAATATTAACATTTTACTAAAATCCTTTACTTAAGTTCAAAAGGCGATATTCTGACCTTTCGGTTGGAATTTAATCCTGGTAATTCTCAAATTTATAACCTTTAAGCATGAATATGTTAACAGCATGTATAAAAGTATTTACTATAATATTTTCGTAAAACAACTATAATTATTAATCACATTGATGCATCCGGGGTATGCAAGTTGCTTGTTCGGCCTTCAAATGAATGTAAGCATTTAAATATGAAAATGTTCATAGGTAGGCTTAATATTAAATTACAATAATGTATGATCACTGTACTGTATTATTAATACGTTTTTGGTATTTTGAAAGTTTGATGTTGGGTACCAAATCATGAAATCATAATCTAGGATTCTAAGTGAACCAGAGAGAACTATTACGAGAGGTACGGTTCACGAGGTGTAAGCCCGTTTCCGAGGCAAAAGATTTTGACAGGAGAAAATCAGTGAAATATGTGATTTTTCAAATGAGATTATTTCGAAAACTATAAGAGATACTAAAAAAAATTAAGGCATCTGTTTTATAGAATTTTTAGTGTTCTATTATTTTTGGATTTTTTTTGGTTGGGTTAAGCGTTTTCGAGATTTTTTGAAAAAATAAAAAAAAGGCCATTTTTATTATGGTTTTTGAAAATCCTGACTTAAGCTCACTAATTTATCTTTTTTACCTTTTTGTGTTCAACAAATCATCTCTTACAAGTTAAATATTGTTGAAACAATAAAATATAATTATAATCTAGCTAAATTTGCCCAGTATTTGTATAATAGGGCTGGCGCATGGCGTACACACTCACACTTTTTTTACCTATAACTATTAATTTTTTGAAAAAAAACAATATACTGATTTTGTAGTAAATTTAATGTTCTACAATTTTAGTAAAAAGCATTTTTATCGTGCGAGGTACGGTTTACGAGGTGTAAGTCCGTTTCCGAGGCAAAAAATGTTGACAGGAAAAAATCAGTAAAATATGTTATTTTTCAAATCAGATTATTTCGAAAGCCATAAGAGATACAAAAAAAAATTGTAAAACCAATTTCAAAGAATATTTAGTTTTCTATTACGTTTTAATACAATTATTTTTGGTTGGGTTAAGCGTTTTTGAGTTATAATAGAACACTAAAAATCCTATAAAATTGATTCTTTAAATTTTTGGTGTTTTATGCTAGATACTACTTCTACTTTCCCTTATCCGCACCCAATGGTGCATAGGGCACTGCGTTGGTACACCAAATGCAGTGTATCTTGATCATTTTATTACATGAAGGTAGGGTGATCAGTCTTATGCTAAATATTAATTCTGAAAATTTTCAACTAGCTTGGAATAAAATCGATTTCATTAACCGCGTATGTAGGTATACCAGAGAAAATTCATCACAAAATAAAATAGTGCCAATAAGAAGATTTTCGTAAACAATTGTGTTGACAAACAACGTAATATTATAAACAACATTTTGAGTTTGTCCAAATACTTGTAGACAAAAACTGGATTTCACCCATTACGGGCTAACAATTCATTTGGAATCTCATCAGAGACGAGAAGTTTGGAAGGGAATATGGATATCTAGGCGTTTGCAGAACGACCTGTCATTGGCTGGGTTAAGTGGCCCCATTTCACCCAGTATTTGATATCCATATCTGACAATTATCAGAACTTGAATATATATACAGCGAAATGGCGCGACGCTTCACACGTGAACACTCTCTGTCATCCATTGAGAAAATTGCTAAGCATTTTAGCAAAAACCTTTATGATTTTTTAAATATATTTTTTTAAATTTTTATTTATTTGTTTTGTACATATACCATATAAGGTTGAATTCCCGATAAACTGCTAAACAGTTTTAAAGCAGGGATTTGCTCTCTATTACAATAATTATAAAATTTGAAAAATAAGGTTCACTAGATATTTTTTGAATACTTCTTTCGTCTTATTTTTTTTTTCTCTTCATCTAGTATTTTTTCTTCGGGAAGTCTATATAAAATACGTGGGATTATACATGCCCTGGTCCTGTCTCCGTACACATTTCGCGCTCTCTTCTCTATATATTTACCATTTATTTTTCGCCGCATGCAAGATTTCGATTGCAAGATGACAGAGAGTGTTCACATGTGAAGCGTCGCTCCATTTCACAGTATATAGTTCTGATAATTGGCAGATTGGCCTAATATTAATTTAAAGAACATCCAAGGAGAATGAATGGCACTTATAATACACGAATGTAGTAAATTTACTAATTTATGCAGTACGTACGTATAAAGAAGTTAAATTCCTTTCACCAGCTAGTTGGAAGTTAGTTAAGTCTCCCACCTCCTGTTGGTTGGTATTAGGATCACGCGTGAAGTATCGGCTAATGGACAAACTACAAACAACTGTAAATCTATGCACATTCTATTGATGACATTGGAAATTATTAAAGGTTCTCAACATTCATCTATATCATCATGAAATTAATGAAGTGATAAATTTACTTTCTTTAGATGGCCATATAACATGAAGAGTTTTAACTCTTGTAGACAAAAACTGGATTTCACCCATTACGGGCTAATAATTACAATTTGACATCTCAACAGAGACGAGAAATTTGGAAGGGAATATTGATATCTAGGCGTTTACAGGGCTTATGACCTGTCATTGGCTGGGTTAAGTGGCCACTTGATGTATTACAACATTCCCCATTTCACCTAGTATTTGATATCCATATCTGCCAATATACAGTAAAATGGCGCGACGCTTCACATGTGAACACTCTCTGTCAACCATTGAGAAAATTATTAGCTGGTAAAAGTTATAAGCATAACAAATTGAAGATTCATCTTCAGGCGTTTCCTAGTAGGTGATATAATTCGGTAAGAATCTCACTTGCAATCATAAAGGGTTTTTGCTAAAATGCTTAGCAATTTTCTCAATGGATGGCAGAGAGTGTTCACATGTGAAGCGTCGCGCCATTTTACTGTATATTGGCAGATATGGATATCAAATACCAGGTGAAATGGGAATGTTGTAATACATCAAGTGGCCACTTAACCCAGCCAATGACAGGTCATAAGCTCTGTAAACGCCTAGATATCCATATTCCCTTCCAAATTTCTCGTCTCTGTTGAGATGTCAAATAGTTTGAACTCTCTCGACGGTGACATATAACTTTTTTTGATCTTGAGTTTTCCGTTCCCAGCAATTCCTTCCACCCTGCTAATCCAGATAGGATAGGCAAAACATGGCTTTTTCGCGTATCTGGCTAAGTTATTCAATAGTACTGGGAATTTTTGATGAATTATGTACAATGTACATAATACATACCTATAGAAAACACCTGAAGAAATATTTTTACGAAGTATAAAATCAAGCCTCCGTAGCGTAATGGCTAAGACGCTGGACTCACGATACGGAGGTTCCGGGTTCGATTCCCGGTGAGAACACAAAAACAAATTAAGTGTTTTTTTTCAAGCCTGGGTGTTTGTGACGTTGTTCCCCTCTGTAACTGGGCCTCCTGGCCTGTGGAGGTGGTTGAAAATTAAATTAAACAATAATCAATTACAAAATTAAAAAAATACATATACTAATAGTTGACCATAAAGTAAAAAAAAACAATAAAATGTCTCATTGACATTAAACTTCATTTTAAAATTAAATACTATTAAATTTTTGCAAGTTTTTATTAAACTTTCAGTGTGTTATTAAACATATTATTTTAAGTAAAAAAATCATCAGTAGACTTCAAAGTGGCCACCGCTACGCATGGAAATCTGTATACTATACATGTATAAAATAAACCAATTTTGCAGTGAAAATAGTGCAAGAATGTATTATGCAAGTCGTCCGTCGTTTAATGAACTGTGACGTCACACGCTTATCCGCCACTCACAGCCGCAGCCGGCGAGATTCTCCTAAAATGTCAACATTTTAGCGGCTTAGCGGAGACAATCAAACCAGCGAGGTGGATAGGAGGATAAATCTCTCTTGGGTGGCTTTTGGAAAGCTAAATTCCACATTCCGAAGCTCCATTCCCAACTCACTCAAGACTCGAGTGTTCAACCAATGCATTCTGCCCGTCCTTACTTATGGCGCGGAAACAATGACTCTGACCAAGCAATCCTCCCATAAGTTGCAAGATTATGCTTAGAATAACATTAAGAGACCGAAAAGGAACGATTGGATCCGACGCCAGACGAAGGTCTGCGACGTGGTGCAGCGAATTGCTCGGTTGAAGTGGAAATGGGCCGGTCACGGCCAGAATAACGGACGACAGATGGACGAAACGCGCGAGGAACCAGAGGCCTCAAGGACGTCCACCGATGAGATGGGTGGACGACATCAGGAAGTCTGCTGGAAGACAGTGGATGGGGACGGCGCAGGATCGGGAGGAGTGGAGACGGCAGGGGGAGGCCTATGTCCAGCAGTGGACCTCAACGGGCTGAGATGATGATGATGATCTTCGGCACAATTGGGTTCTTCCCGATTTTTATTTTTTTTTTTAAAAAAATGATTGAAAAATAACAATATCAAGGGAATTTTTTTTTTTTTTTTACGATGTCATATGAATTTTTTAGCGCGGTTCGAAATAGCGCTTTTTCAAATCGCTCGCAAAATCCTCCATTTAGCGCGCATGCGGTGTGACGTCACAGCAATATAGGCGCTCACTACGGAATGAATTTCACGCCTTCCACGGTAGACGGGTATGACGTCATTAGCCAATAACAGGCGTTAAAAGTCACTCGTAATTTCATGTTTTGAAAACATAAATTTATAAATGAAAACAAAATTTTTGATCATTGTGTTTTATATCGTTGGAATTGTAAAAATATACTTTGAATATTTATAGCGTTTTCAAGGATATTCATGTTATCTGGAAGAACCCTATTAGCTATTTTTACACAAATATTAAAAAATATGAAATTTTGATGTTGGAGGCAACCACATTGTTACGGCAACTTCTACAGGAGCGTTTCTTAATATAATAATAATAATAATAATAGCGTTTATTCCAGCATAACTAAGCAGTTAGTGCAATACTTAGTTAGCCATAGCATAGGTAGAATACAATACATATATATTTCATAACTTAACCAATCATTAATTACAATAAAAAATAATAAAACTAAAAATAAGAGTTGTAATTTTAGAAAAGAAAAAAAGAAAAAAAATTTTGAGAAGCTTTGCGCTGTAATATGAATTCAGATCACATCACATGAGAGGGGAAACTGAATGAGCATTACTTTTACAAGATTATAAATAAATACTAGTTTATTGAAACTACTAGCGACTTAATATACTGGCGAGGAATTTCAATTCGATTCGTGCCAACATTAAGGTGCATTGACTCACGACGAGGCGCTAGTCGTATAGTATATAATTTACACTTACACTATGGGAACCAGCAGGAAAATTAGCTAAATTAATTAATATGACTTCAGTAGCTGAACTCAAGTTTTTTTAATGGTGTGAATTGCATTATTATTTGCCTTGCTTATAAAGTACAAGGCTCATATTTACTTCAAAGGGGTACATGGCTTCTAAATTGCTTTAGTGTGAGGATCTTGTGGCTTCTAATTTGTAATAGAGTCTCTCTCGGTAAATTCAAGCCATCTTTAGTAAATAGTTAGGATAAAATATGTATTGTAATCTTGCCCCACTTATTCGTAAAATCATTAAACCCAATTACTGATATCAGATGGAAGCTGGCATCCCAGTCAGTCCATGCGCTCTGTAGCTGCAAAATGACCTGGATTCTAGACTCTATCTGCTATCAGTATTTCATTAGTATCGCGTTTTTAGTCAAATTGTTTGAATTTAATTTGTACGTGGGTGAAGCTGAAATTCCAACCGTTAATGCGCTTTGTAGCTGCAAGACGAATTGGGGTTCAGTACTTCACCTACGTTTAGATTTAGTATCATTTCTTAGATAATCGTTGTCTCAGATCCTTTATTCATAAATTGGGAATGGAATTAACTAAGAATATCGAATGTACAGCGCCCTTGAGGTGATTTCTCACGAAAATGACGCTTAATAAATTATCCAAAATAATAATGATAATGATAATCTGATGTGGACCAAAAGGAGCTTCTCTGCATTTGCCTTAGATGACGAGGAAACCACGGAAAACTCGTCATGGAGAAGACCGACCATTGATGGACATCAATGGTCTTCCAATTAACTTGAAGAGGCATTTTTGTCCTGCTTTTATTAATTTGATTATTATATTATATTATTAAATTATTATTATTCATGTATGATACCAGTTCTGTTTAAAATGTTTTTTTATTTTTTTAAATTTTATTTATTTAATATGTTAACGAATTTACAAAGCTTAATAACACAATAATTATTAAGAAAGAAATTAATTAAGACATTCATAATTTTTAGTTCATTGGGCAATTCATTAAAATACATGATTTCCCTTACATAAGAAACTATTTTCGAAATGTTTTGTATGAAATTTTGGAATTTTTATATTATTTTGGTATCTCATTGATAGATTAGATTCAAAGTGTTTTAATTGTTTTTTTTTAATAAATTTCCAAAATATAAATATTGTTTATAGATTTGGTCTATCGTTGGCACACTAAACATTTTAAAGAGCAATTCTGTTGATGGTTTTTTTAATATAACTTTAATAATTAATCTCTGCACCACTTTAACTGAATTAAAAATATTATTGTAGGATCCACCCCATCCAATAATACTATACTGTAGCATTGATTGTACATTTGAATAATAAACCATTTTTAAATGTAGAATTTTAAGAATATTGCTTAGTCTTATAAATATATATATACACCGTGTCCCACGATGAGACCGCGAAACTCCGGAGGGTGATTGTTCATGGTATTCTGAGAAAAAAATCCTTATAAAGTTTTTTGATCCGGGCATTTTTAATAATTAATTAAAAAAAAGTATTAATAAAAAGCGACTATGTAATACTGGCTTCTGTTTGAAATGCTAGTTGTGGCGGGGTGGCGGTGGGCGGGGAGGAGTGGGGGTCCGCTCTGTTCACCGAACGAACATTCAAAATTCGAATTTCATATCTGAAATTGGTGCAGGTCACGTGGTGTTAGCCAGTTCAAAAATGGACGGTATCACACGCGTGAATTTTTATTCATATTTTAACCATTTTTTTAAGAAATTAGAATTGAGTTTTTTGAAAAACTTTATTAAGATTTTTTTCTCAGAATATCATGAATAATCACCCTCTGGAGTTTCGCGGTCTCATCGTGGGAAACTGTGTATACATTTTCTTACTCGTTTGATTAATTGATTTATTTTTCCCTTCTATATTTCATGCTTTTGATTTTTTGAAGATACAGAAGATGAGCTTCAAACTCCCCAAATCTTGACAGGTCATGGAGGATTATATCGGTCATATAAACTGTATGTTCCCTGGAAAAAAAAGATTACAGTTATTTTTAAATAACTTATAAAAGATACATATGTATGTAAAACAACTTGGTACACTTCCACTTGCATTTTTCCCCAGTTAACTCTTTCATCTGTTACGGCCATCTTCAGACCGGTAACATATTGCATAAGACAAAAATATAAATAATAATTTTTAAAATTAGAAAACAAAACGCATGAGTTATAAAAATATAAAATTTTATTTTATTTTATTTGGAAAACCAACATAGAACAATAACATATAAGTATTCATCTTAATGATTGAAAAAAGCTCCAATTACAGGTTTAGTTCGCAGAATGAGCGTTAACAGTAAAGCCCACTTTATAAGGCGCAGTTTACTACACAGTTTTCTGTGCAGTCTGAAAACGGTCCCGTATAAAGCTAAAACTGCATGAAAAACTGTGTGCTAGTGTCAGATTTAAGCGGACATGACAGTCAATGTTTTTTATGTAAACGTTTAAGTAGACATTGGTTTATTGTATGCTTTTAAATACGAAAAAAACTAATAACATATTTACATTATTAGCTAAATATACAATTTCCTGAGAGCAAACATACGATAATAACTTACAATCGCGTTTTAAAATTACACATATTTAGCGTGTCTTTTGACAGAAGTTTGACAGACTGCACAGTTTTCTGAACAAGAAACTGTGTAGTTTTCTGAACAAGAAACTGTCCCATATAAAGCGGGTATAACAAAAACAGAAAATTAAATATATAATGTATTAAAATTTTTATTTTTTAAAATTTATTTTATTTATTTCTTTTTTATGAAGGAGAGGGAAAGGAATTGGAATAGGAAGTGAAAGTTATTATTTAAGAGAGAAGTTAAGTCGATGGATGTGTCTTTAACATATTTTTTAGTGTGGATAATTTTGTGTTTGTGAAATCAAAATTCATTGCTGTAAGCCAAACAAGAACGTTGGAATTTTTATTGTAGGCTTTTTTGTTGATGGGGACACGAAACATAATGTAATGTCTTGTCAAAGAAGAAAAAAGAAATGTATGAAAGAAGAAAAAAATACTAAATTCAAAAAACATGCTGAAATGGTAGCAATGTCGAAAATGGAGAAGGAGGGGTAAGTTTTATTGCGGGGGTCGTACGGGATCAGACCAAAGGCGATAGCAATGGTTATTTATAAGATTATTTTTCTATTTATTTCTAAAATTTCCAATATATTTATTTAGCTGATTTTCTGTCTTTATTTTCTCAATAAAAGTGAAATGTCCATTGATTTTTTTTTCATCCGTCCTTGAACGCACGTGCGTACTATACTGTCTTAAAAAGCTTTTTTCTACTTAATATTAAATCGACTTTTTCAATCATCATTTTTTTTAATTACAAATTGTAGTAAATTTGAATAGATTTTTTTTCAATTACCTAAAAAGACAGTAGTCCTAGTCAGACTAATGACCGAAAAAATGATTTTTGCCCTTTATATACAGAATGTAAAAAAACTCGATGTACAAGCGGGAAACTGGTGAATCTACATCGTATTTGGAGGACGATTGTGCTATATGACTTTTTAATCTCAGCTTGAAAAAAAAAAAAATTTCTGCTCACAAAAGTTTTCATAAGTATCTATGGCAGATTAAGTAAAACTGCTGAAATTCTTATTGAAACGCGTTTTTTAATTTTGTTTTCTTTATGGATTGTATTAATTTGAGTAAATACTTGATATTTGATAACAATTTGCAAAAAAATCGAAAAAAAAATCAATTTTCAATTTTCGAAAACTAAGGGTCAAATCAAAAAATTTTTGCCTACAAAATCGACTCCAAATATTATGTAGATTCACTGGTTTTCCGCTTGTACATCGAATTTTGTTACACCCTGTATATGCGATAGAGATATCTGCGAAAAAAAAAGTGGATACAAAAAAAGGTTAACTTTTTTAAAATGAAAAAGTAAGATAATCAAATAAAAACTTTCTACTAATTCTATTCTTTAGAATTATATGTGTTCTTTAATTACAATAATTTTTAGCTGCCAACTTTAGTTACCCAGAAAACAAATGATAAGAAAGAACACTTAAATTTTTTTTGTTAAAATATGATTTCCTAATTAAATAGTTTGAAAAATTTAGACCGCAAATGAAATACGTATTTTACCCGTTTTTTCATGATTTAATTTTTGTAAGAGCCAAAATCACTCGCAAACGAGTGAAGGCTGTTAAAAAATGTGAATATTTTTTTTTGTTATTTGTGATTAATGTGTTATAGCAAAACATTTTTTTATTCTACAATGCTATGTGGCTACCATATATGGGCGTGGGATCGATTCCCGATCGGGAAATATGAGTTTTTTTAAAATTTATTTATTTAAAAAAAATTTTTTTTAACCTTCTCAACAGGCCAGGAGGCCCAATTACAGAAGGGAACAACATCACAAACACCCAGGCCTGAAAAAAAATTCACCGGGAATCAAACCCGGAACCTCCGTATCGTGAGTCCAGCGTCTTAGCCATTACGCTCCGGAGGCCGCCGATTTTACGTGAACATAAAGGAAGTTTGTCAGGACAGAGTGGTATGGCGTTCTATCCCCTCTGCCTCCCCCAACGGGGAAATGGCGTGATGGTTAGTTAGTTAGTTTTTATCTCATAATCTCATAGCC
This sequence comes from Micrasema minimum, assembly GCA_022494985.1. NCBI lineage: Eukaryota > Metazoa > Arthropoda > Insecta > Trichoptera > Brachycentridae > Micrasema > Micrasema minimum. The sequence goes on from JAGVSP010001887.1 coordinate 36,537, forward strand.
TAGAACTGGCGCTGAAGCGTAAGACTGATCACCTTGCTTTCATGTAACAAACGGTCAAGAAACACTGCACTTGGTATATTAATTCAGTGCCATATTCATCGTTGGGTGAGGTTAAGGGAAAATAAATAATTATCTATTTTGGAGTCAAATCGGCGTTTTTCCTGCTATCACACCCACTTAAATTAATTAATTAATTATAAATTATCTTGTATAGTATCAAATAAAGCGCCCTTAAGGTGATTGTTCCACAAAAGTTGCGCTATATAAGTCAGCCGATTATTAAATAGCGAGAACGTTCCCAAAAATCTGAAATCAAAATGGCTGCCGATTCGGTAAGGTAACGGTAAAATTTCAGCACGTGGTGTCATTAATTTAATATTTACCGGTACAACGCAGCGGTACCATACGTGAACTAATTACATGACACCCTATTTTCATAAGGTCGTATTGGATAATCATTTTTCATAATGTTTCGGGTGTCCATAATTTGAATGGTAATGATTTTGTCAATATTTAACAGTCATAGGAATGCAATTTCAAGGCGTTATTTTCTTTGGATTTGGTACCTATAATATAATAACCAAATAATATAACGATCGAAAGCAACTTTTAAAACTATTTTTTCTGCAAATGCTGTATAAAAAAAACACAAAAACTCCGTGTTATCCGTTTGTCAGATCGGTAGATTGAAAAGAGAGATTCAAATAGTTCAGATACGCTTTTCTATAATGTGTGAGAAAACTATTGCTCTAGCACTAAATTTCAGGGAGAAATATGAGGACTACGGAGGGCCGCCCTGTTCTTCCATATAAACAGAGGTATGAAGCGACTGTCCTCCTGCCTCTGTGGCGGAAAAAGTGACGTCACGCGGGCGACGCGGGACGAACGAACGAGCCGAACTACACCGAACACGCTCGGACAATGGTAGAGAGATATTTTGACCTTCTGCGTGACGATTTTGCGCATTTCTTGCCGCCAAATTGTGGGGCAAACTAGATTCATTTTTCATTTCCATTATTCATTTCAATCGTAGTTTAATTACTTAAGTTTATTATATTTCCTTCTCGTTAAATTTAGTGTAATAAATGTGCACTGTAAAACTGTAAGTACTCTTTCAATACATCTGAGAACCCACATAAAACCATAACCTCCAGGGTAACTAATCCTGGTATACCACACCTCCAAGCAAAGCAGTTGGCGGCCATTTCCCGCGCATCTCCCTTAGTCAGACCCTTTAACTTTGTACCCATTCCCGAGTGATTTTAATTTCCTTTTAAAAGAATTTTGAACTGTTCCATTTTTAGAACAATTCAATTTCTCTATGTTCATTTAACATTTCCATACCTCTTGTCATAGTTCGCAATCGCATCAGTTCTGCCATGTGGAATATTCAGCACATACAACTCATAGCGTTCCAAGAAATAAGGACAGTCAATGATATTATAACTTATTATAACCTACTTATCGTCTTCTTATTCTTCTTCTTTCGCCACGTTTGCTCCTATGTGGAGCATGTGGACATCACTAGATCCCTCCAGCAGACCCTAGCTCTCTCGCCTCCTCCCACGTCAGGCCCGCATCCATCAGTTCCGCCGAATACTCCGTGGGATGGTCATCGACGGTCTGCCAGGACGGCGGTATCCTCTTTCTCTTTACTTATCGTCTCCTGCGTTTAAATATTCAGATCTCCCAACACATACACCACACTTCACACACATACACATGACGTAACATGATTACTGTTTGCTCACTTCGCGTCTAAGGAAATTTGTCTTGTACATTGTGTTGTCCACGTAATTGGTGTTATGTTGTATATGTTACCTCAATTTTGAAAATTCTTAGTTCATTGTACCAAACATAGCACTGTGTGTATAACATTAAAATATAAATAAATAAATATTGTTTAGTATCTGAAAGCCTAGATAGAAATTAGCAAGATACGACAGTTTAAAGTTTAAGTTTTGTGATGGCGAAAACACGAGCCTGTTGCATTTTGACGGTCACCCTGCGACATCGACACACCCATTCGCTAAAACAATGCGAGTTACGACAAAGTATTACGACACAGTTAGTTCAGTCAGACTGCAGTTTCCGGCGTATATCGGCCTTATATTACTCACACAAATAATATTCCACACAGCCTATATCAGCCTACTCCATTCTGCCTGTTAAGGCGTCCATTTGCAATCAAATCATCCACGCATCAAGTAAAGCCCGCTATATACGGGACAGTTTTCTGCGCATTTTTCTATGCAGTCTGAAAACGGTCCCGTATACAACGAAAACTGTTTAAAAAACTGCGTGCTTATGTCAGATTTAAGCTGACATGACAGTTAATGTTTTTTTTATGTAAACGTTTAAGTAGACATTGGTTTATTGTATGCTTTTAAATACGTAAAAAACCAATAACATATTTACATTACTAGCTAAATATACAATTTCCTGAGAGCAAACATACGATAATAACTTACAATCGCGTTTTAAAAATACACAAATTTAGCGTGTCTTTTTACAGAAGTTTTCTGAACAAGAAACTGTGTAGTTTTCTGAACAAGAAACTGTTCCGTATACAGCGGGCATTAATATGACATTTTTATTCTTGAGCGCTAAGGCCTGTACAAATATAAGGAAGCCATCATTAGATGACATACTATCACCCTTATCCTCACATAGGGCACTGCATTGGTACACCAAGTACAGATCACACAAGGACGTGATTATCAGTCTTACGTTTCAAGATCATCCTCATCAGCATTTTAGCCCGTTTAGATCCACTGCTAGACATACTGCCGCCTCTCTCCTCCCGATCCTGCGCCGTCCCCATTCACTGTCTACCACCAAACTTCCTGATATCGTCCACCCATCTTGACGTCCTTGAGGCCTCTGGTTTCTCGGTCTCCACACCAGAACGCGTTTCGTTCATCTGTCGTCCTTCATTCTGACCATACGACCGACCCATTTCCACTTCAACCAAGCAATTCGCTCCACCACGTCGCAGATCTTTGTCTGTCGCAGATCACAATACAAAACTTTGTGGATAAAATCAAAAGTTTTTGTTTCAGGATTAGGACATTCTCTTAATTTTATAAGAAGCATTTATGATATCCACTAGTGATGGAGATACATAATAATATATTAAGTCCCATGTTTACTTCAGTTTAGTATGTCACTATTAGATAACGTCACAAATGTAGATACAGCACGACACTAAACTTGTAATCCACCTATTGAGGTAATATGCAATACTTTGCTCATCCCGAGGATGACCATTCTTGAGAAATAATTTAAATTATATTCACGAATTTTTATTATAAAAAAAAAATGTTAACAAAAAATTAATATTAAATATGGAACTAAACCTGGTGATATTGGACGTAATGGTTTTTTAAAAATATGATTTAACTATGGTAAAGATGATCCTCGGTAAAAAAATTAATATTAATTTAAATTATATTCACGAATTTTTATTATAAAAAAAAAATGTTAACAAAAAATTAATATTAAAATATGGAACTAAACCTGGTGATATTGGACGTAATGGTTTTTTAAAATATGATTTAACTATGGTAAAGATGATCCTCGGTAAAAAATTAATATGGAATATTTCAAATCTCCCAAAGTGCGATTTTTTAAGTGTCGTTTTATACACTTACACCTAAAACTAGGGATTTCTTGTGTACTAATTAATTATCACTGGAGGATATTTTTTTAGCGTAAAATAGCAAATTTAGGTATTTTTAAGGATCCAACTCCCATAAAAATACGAAATCACGAAAAACGCTTAGTTAAATAAAAACACTATTATACAAAAAAAACTATTTACTAAATTGCCTTAATGTAATCGAAATCCTTACATTTACTCGACTTATAGCCAATGACAACAGGGCGTAAGTTCTGTCACTCCTATATATATATAATATGGTATATATAGGAGTGACGTAATATATATAACGTTAATAATTTATCTTCGCATCATCGCTTCTTAATACAAGCAAAAAACAAAAGAAACAAAGGATTAAGTGAAACTAAACCTAAAAATCCATATTTCCGTTTTTAATTAACAAATCAAGAAATAGACAGAAAAAAACACAATTGCAATGTCCATTCATCAAATTACTTGAAAAATAAATAACCGTTCGCTCCAGGATTTGAACCTGGGTCTTTCTGATAACCGGTCAGCTTCTCTATCCATTGAGCCAAACGATCGAACACAATTAATAATAATTCATTTTTATTTTATATCCCTACAGAGATGAGGCAGAATTTTGTTTCAAATTCAGGAATGTGGATATTCAAGCGTTTACAGGGCTTATGACCTGCCCAAAATTTTGTATAAAATTCATGGTCTAAATATAAGTAAAATAAATTGCAGTCATCTGCAGGCGATTACTAGTACTTAATTTAACTCGTCAGAAGAGTCTTAATTACAAAAATAAAGTAATTTTCTAATAAATACTTAACTTCAATATCAATGCATAGATGGAGCTTTCAACTCGCTGGTGGATGATTCTCGATTCGTAGCATATATACAAAATCAAAAATGTTACCTGGTGTTGATATTCGCTAATAAGAGGAATGGGGAATGTTGTAGTACCTACATAAAGTGGCCACTTAACCCAGCCAATGACAGGTCATAAGACCTGTAAACGCTCGAATATCCATATTCCTGAATTTGAAAAAAAAATCTACCTCATCTCTGTAGGGATATAAAATAAAATATAATTATACCCACCCGTCTTGGGATAAAATCCAGATTTGTGTACAAGTATTTGAACACGCCCAAAATGTTGTAATAATTAATTTAATTATAATTTCTCTCTTAAATACTACTACTTCCACTCCCTTTTCCCACCCCTTTCCCTTCATAAAAAATGTTACCTATGTACGTACATAGGTATTATGATTAATTTTTTTTTTTGTTATGGTTAAAGATCATTATGCGAAAACCTGTCATTGAAGCTTTTTTTAATCAACATGATGTATACAATTTGACATCTCAAGAGAGACGAGAAGTTTGGAAGGGAATATGGATATCTAGGCGTTTACAGGGCTTGGATGGATGGATGACTTGGTCAATGGATGACAGAGAGTGTTGACATGTGAAGCGTCGCGCCATTTTACTGTATATTGGCAGGTATGGATATCAAATACTAGGTGAAATAGGGAATGTTGTAATACATCAAGTGGCCCCTTTAACCCAGCCAATGACAGGTCATAAGCCCTGTAAACGCCTAGATATCCATATTCCCTTCCAAACTTCTCGTCTCTGTTGAGATGTCAAATTTTAATTATTAGCCCGTAAAGGTGAAATCCAGTTTTTGTCTACAAGTATTTGGACACACTCAAAATGTTGTTTATAACATGATGTATACTTATATGTTATGGTTCTCTCTTGGTTTTCCAAATAATAATAAAAATTCGTATTTCCTTTCAAATCTTCGCCTCTGTTGAACCTATCAATCGTTATAATGATTAATAGAAACAGTATGTTACCATTTCAGAAATTCTTTGAATTTGAATTTACGCAATTTGGATTTTTTGTCGCGTGGCCACCCTGTTACAGCATCCTCGGTTCCAGCAGACAGAAGGGGGAGTAACAGGTCGAGTGAAAGTAAAACCATCTTGAGACAAACTGCTGTTTACCAGCCAAAGTAAATATCATCGTTTGATGCATTCTGTGATTGGAGATAGATGAAATAAATAATACGATAAGGATCTTGAATTTATCTACCGCGGAAGAATAATATATTTTTATTTTATTTATTTATTTATGAAAGTAACAGATATCAGAGACATTTATTTTATTTATTTATTTAAAACTTCATGTACAATTACATAGCAAAAGTACAAGGGCGGGCTTATTGCAATATCTTACAACCAACCCTCAGTTATTTAGTGATAATTTTTATTGTGCCGAGTATTGGTGTAAAGACACGGCTTTAAAATTACATAGCATTACTTACAATATACTTACTAAAATATAACTGGGGAAATGGAAAAGAGGAAGGAAGGAAAGGGATAGGGAAGAGGATGAATGAAGGATGTTTTAGAGGTTTGAAGAGAGGTAGTTATGCTTCAGACGTTTCTTAAAAACAAATACGGAGGGCGCATCTTTTACATCCCGTGGTAAATCGTTCCATAGTCTTGCGGCCTGGACAGTAAATGATTTCGTAAAAAAGGAAGTGTGATGCCTAGGAACTAGGAATACAGAGTGTTTTTTCATTCGATGAGCGTAGTGATAGTCCATGCTCAGAGAGGTAAATAAAATTATCTGCTAGGTATCTATCTCGGTGCAGTTGGGTTAATAAGAATATCGTTAATATTTAAATCGTAGGTGACGTATATTCGAGTAAAAAAATAGTATCATAGACGTAACATAATTATTGGTAAATGAAGTTTGAAAATAGACTAAAAGAATTCACTAGAAGGGGGGGGGGGGGGGGGACGTCTTCATATAAATTTTCTAAAAATATACGCTTCGTAGGGATAATTTCAAAACACCACTTTTTACCAAATTTCACCGTCTAAAGACTCCAGCACTTAGGCCAGTACACGAAACGTATTACTTAGATGCCTAGTGATGACATAGATGCCTATTGGTGACGTAGCAAGTGACGTAGTGGGTCACTAGGCAGCACTAAGCACGGTAGCATTTTTCAAGTATTTATTTATTTATTTATTTATTTATAGGAAAAACAACAGTATCGATTCATGAACGTAGTATACAAAAAAAAAAGCATGATTACCAATTATAGTTTTTCACATGTATACAATTCAAAGTAGATAGAAAAAATAAATATAAGAAATTAAAATAAAGAGTTATGAGGGAAGGATAGGATGATAGGGATAGATAAAAGGAAAAGGAGATGACTGGGAATAGGATTAGGATTACCTTTTACAGTCTATAAGATTTCAAATAATTTATTTGAAATTGGGTAGTCTGATGTTAAAAATGTCAAGACAACTACAGTATTCATTGAATTTCGCATAACTACGATTTATAAAAGAATTTTTTAAATAATTATTTGATGGTGCTAAATTATAAAAAAGATGACATTGTCTAGTGAGTCTAATTGGACAATGAAGAGGAATCTGCTCTAGAAGATAGGGGCTCTGAAGTATGAAATGCCACTTCTCTGAAATTCTTTTTCGAAGGCTGCAACAGACTGAAGCTGTAAGGAGCAGGTAGGATATTCATTCGTTTGAAGGAACTGAGAACGGCAAAAAAATATTTCGCACAATGTAGTTAGTCTACAACATTTCTTATTTCGCCTAGTGTTTGATATATTAGAGAGTTTTCACGTGTGAAGCGTCGCGCCATTTCACTGTATATATACAAGTTGTGATAATTGACAGATATGGATATCAAATACTAGGTGAATCGGGGAATATTGTAATACAAAAAGTGGCCACATAATCCAGCCAATGCAATAACAGGTCATAAGCCCTGTAAACGCCTAGATATCCATATTACCTTCCAAACTATTCGTCTCTGTTGAAATGTCAAATTGTAATTTTATGTGAGCTTAAAACCCCTCAAAAAGATTCATTAAAAAATCTATTGTTTCATTTTTATACCCCTACAGAGATGCGGTAGAGTTTATTCAAATTCAGAAATATGGATATTCGAGCGTTTACAGGACTTATAACCTTTCATTGGCTGGGTTAAATGGCCACTTTATGCACTACAACATTCCCCATTCCGCTTATTAGTGAATATCCACACCAGGTAACATTTTTGATTTTGTATATATGTTACGAATCGAGAATCATCCACCAGCGAGTTGAAAGCTCCATCTCGTCATAAGCCCTGTAAACGTTCGAATATCCATATTCCTGAATTTGAAAAAACTCTACCTCATCTCTGTAGAGATATAAAAATAAAATATGTACCTACTCCCGTCTTGGGATAAAATCCAGATATGTGTACAAGTATTTGAACACGACCCAAAATGTTATCTATTGTTTCAATCAAACATAATTTTTCACATATGACCCATATGTTTTTTCACATTAAACACCGTAGTTCTGAGTAAATACTTCACGGTAATTCTATTTAAGTATATTTTTTTGTTAGATTTTGTTGGGCAGGGAGTGACGACCGGTTTGCTGTAAGATGGTTGTTGCTTGATCCCACTATGTAGGTGCAATATAGTTTCATCATAGTTGTGAAAGTAAGGTAATCCTCTTTGTTATGCCATTTTAACAGCGTTTACTATTTTCAACAGGTTAATAAATTCACAGGTAAAATGGCGACATTGCAAGGATTCTTTTAGATGTAAGTAGGTAATTTAACGTAATACGCGTGGTGACAACGAGCGAATATTATTTTTCTTTGTTGTATGAAGTAATCCGCCATATGCAATCTATAATGTATCTAAATAAAATAACTTAAGAATAATCGACTGCTTTGTGTAGGGAAGAACACACTGACAAAATGCATTACAAAATAAAGAAAAAAACTGTAACATATATATTATATTATATCAAGGTGTGTATGTATAAGTTCAAAAGAAAATAATACCATGTGACATAATGAAAACGTTACAAAGTGAAATAATATTGGCATTGCATCGACATACCTTCAGCTTATCAAAAGAAGAAGAGGATCAAAATGATATTTTTTCAACATGATTTGGAACTTAAAACAAAACAAGAAATTTTCATCACAGGCTATAAATTGATTACTTGGTAACATTTTCGTTTGCACATTTCACGTCGCTTGGTAACTCTTTCCTTTGCACATATTACGTCGCTTGGTAACTTTTTCCTTTGCACATCGCTTAGTAACATTTTCCTTTACGCATATTAACATCGCTTGGTAACATTTTCCTTTACACTTATTACATCGCTTGGTAACTTTTTCCTTTGCACATATTATGTCGCTCGGTAACTTTTTCCTTTGCACATATCATGTTGCTCGGTAACTTTTTCCTCCTTTGCACATATCATGTTGCTCGGTAACTTTTTCCTTTGCACATATTATGTCGCTCGGTAACTTTTTTCTACATTAGGGGATGCACTGCCACGTGACAGCAGCCGTTTCTCCATACAATTGTAGCCCTTGATCCTGGTTGATATCTAAAACTTGTATAAAATAATAATTGCTCTAGTGCTAAATTCCAGGAAGAAAATCCAGGATCCCTTGAAAAGAAAATTTTTTTGGATCTCATGGCTTCGTAGAATTATGGAAATAGCTACAAATAAAATGATTTACTGAACTGGTGTAATTACTACCTATGCAGTTCACCATTTGGTGCAGAAAGAGAAATAATGAAAACATAAATAAGATTAAGCTGTCGTTGAAATACTGTTTAAATTTTTTCTTGCTTCTCGCTTTCAGTTTCCTTCTGAAAAAACTTTTTTTACCATAAATGTTTCTGGTAACATGGAAATTAAACCACTAATGCTTCGAGTAAGCGTGGAATGCTATAGCATTTGGTAATAATCGCTTCCTCATGCAGCTAAATATGTTATTATCGATGAATTTGATTGGCCTTGATAGAATTAACTGATATTATTCACCGCCCGGCCTTTACTTGCCCATGATGCAGTTTAAGGCATTCTTGGTAAGGTCGATGAGGTGGAATATTTATTAGAATAATTACATATACACCGCGTAATAAAACTCGATGTACAAGCGGGAAACCAGTGAATCTACTTCATATTTGGAGTTGATTTTGAAGAATAATATTTTTTTATTTGACCCATACTTTTTTAGAAAATCGAGTAAGAAGTTGATTTTTTTTTTGGTTAATTTTTGGCAAATTGTTATCAAATATCATTTGTTTAGTCAAATTAATATCATCTTCAAGAAAATAAAACAAAACACGAATTTTAATAAGAATTTATGCAATTTTACTAAATCTGCAGTACTTATGCATTCGACTCCAAATATGATGTAGATTCACCAGTTTTTGGGTTGTACTACAAATTTTGTAACACCATGTAAAGCACGCACCGCGTAGAGTGAATGAAATAATATACATAATTTCAATTAGTATGTTGATGGATATTTTACCTTTTCACTATCATCATTCCCTATCCGCTAATTACGTGGAGCATATGGAATCCACAAACTGCCTTCAAGTCAAGCAATCAGCCTCCAGCTCCCGCGCATCCTCTCAAGTGAGGTCCACGTCCCGCAGCTCTGACGCAAAAGGTTAAAAAAATCACGGTATTGTCTAAATAGAGTTTTCCCCGCGACAGATCTTAAAAAATACATAATTTTTAGTCATTTATTATTTAAAGTACTGGTAAAAAACGGTTGCTGTAATGAATTATTTGTCCGCCTGGTAGCATAGTGGTGGTGCATTTGGATAGCGTGCATAGGGTCGCTGGTTCGGTTTCCGTAGTGAGTCAACATGAAATATTTATTTACATGTGATTTTCATCCTCTTTCGTCTTTTAACTGTCCCTCAATTTTTTTACCGGTCATCTAGGAAGTCTCTATGAATTGACTCGAAGGTATTAAATTTATTGAGCACATTCATTAAAAACAATGCTCGTTTCAATTGTATTCATAAATAGAAAAAAAAAAACATGATAGAATGATAACATGTAATATTTATTCAATAAACAATGATTGATTTTCACCAAAGTACCTACGAAAGTCGGAATCACGGATTATGGTCGGAATGCCACTCATTTCATGACGTCACAACTGTAAAATGACGCACTAAGTACAGTCATTTGGCGCGGTCTTTGATACACTGAACTTTTGTCTTCATTAACAACGCACAAAAAAATTGGCTTAGTTGAATAGTACGCTAATAGAAACAAAATACTAATTGCTCATTGCGGCTCCTACAATCACTGGGCGTATAAACGGCATTTTCAAATTGATGCGACAATCATAAAGTAGACATGTATTACGAAATACCCGGCAGCATAAATTGTTGGGAAATTGCGAAGCTTAAGATTGCTTATTACTTACAAATAAAAATATAACAGTACGAGTAATGATATTTAAGGAATTAGATGAAAAATAATTGCACTTCTTGTAATAAAAAATAACATACATACATGTAGTTTTTCATTTATACATATTTCTTATGTGAAGAACTGCTTATGTGTACCAATGCAGTGTTTTATGCACCAAAAGGGAAAGTACTTAGTGGTTAAAAAGTGAGTCTACAGGGGACCGCGAGACGTATGGATTTTAAAATAAAATAAATCGCAGATCGTTGCGAAATATCCAATTTTTTATTTAATTTTTTTTTATCAATACTGGTAATTTAAGTTAACATGTTTTGAACAAAGTTTTACCGAAATGGCGTCCCTCACACTCCAAATTCTGAGTAAGCCATTTTAATGCACTCTTTGAAGCATTGCCACAAGAATTTCGATGATTTTTACTCTAATGTTGTTTTTAAGGGGTTGTAGAGTGCGATCGTAATAATCAAAGGATTTCAGGTGTCACAAGGGGCCAAATCAGGAGGGCGCTCTGGCCAGTTCAAATTGGGATATAAGGCTTTTGGATCGTACACCATCGACAGCCATCGTATAGGGGTGCAAATGAAGATTTTAATTCATGATTTATTTATTGGAATGTCTCAAAATGCCAAGGGTACCTGCCTGTTTCAAAATGTAATGCCTGGAAGATGTACAATTGCAGATCGAACTCTCTAGATGTTTTTTAGGGTAGTGACTGTAATCTGACGCCCTATTCTTATCGTGGATATATTTTCAGTATCTTGGAATACATTGACCCAAGGTAGAATTAGATTTTGGTTGGGAAATCGGTTGCTCAGGGAGATGTTGAACCTTAAACGGAAGGAACGCTGAGGCGGACGATCTAACGGGCGCGGGCGTTTGAAAAAGGTCTGCATATAAAAAACGCATTGCATTCATTAACTTTCAATCTTCTACAACTGTTAGGAGGGAGCAATGCCGTCTTTAAATCCATACGTCTGCCGCGCCGCGAGCCACCTTGTATTTATGTACATAAAACTATGTAACATAAGCAAAATGAACAGTCTTACGCTTCAGTGCTGGACCAAGGCATCACATGTATCATTTTATGTGAAAATCACATTCAAATAAATATTTCATATTGAGCCATATCGGGAATCGAACCCGCGACCTCAGGCGTGACAGTCCAACGCGCTCTTACTTCACCACAAGCCAGACGTTTTTTTTTTTATTTACTTACATAATTTTCACTACAATTTTGTCTTGGCTGCACTTAACTTTTGAGTTTTGAAAATAGGTATCTCACAAGAATATTAGGTGTGGAGTGGTTTGACCTTAAAAGAAACACAGAGACGAGGCAACGGACGCGGCAACCCTTTTGATATCTACTGTCATCCGGCGAAGGGGTTTCGGCTAGCTGGGCCATATACTACGTATGCCTCCGTAGAGCGTTAACCATGCTTGCTTTTAAAATGCATCAGGCTCTCGTCGCGGCGCGGCGTCCTGAACGTCCACTGTTGACAATCCGCCGGCAGTTTGCGTCAGAACTACGAGACGCAGATCTGACATCGGAGGATGCACGAGAACTGGCGGCCGTTCGTTCGGCTTGAAGGCAGATTGTGGAATCCATATATGATCCACATGGGGAGCGGATGCGGAATGATAATGATCTGCAACTAGTTGACTTAATAGTCTTTAAAGCAGTCTAGGGAAAGGGTGGGGCTTTCAAGTTGGTCATCCCAAATCGGGTGTTTAACCCGAATTTTTAGGCAATTACAATGGCGTACTTACCGCAAAGCCACGGCAATCAAATTAACGAGAAATTACATTTTGAAGGTGGCCATGAATACCATGATAATGATTACGAAATGAAATTTTTTGACAAAACCTTGGTTGGCGTTTCTTCAAACACAATTATATTGTGATTAATTAGTCATTAGCGTAGGGTGTAATGTTAAATCGTCATTAATTACTGTCAAGTTGCATTAATTATTAATGAATCATTGTGAGAACTTACACAATTGCGCATGACAGCGTGAAATTATACCATTATCTTTCTGGGCACCGAAAGCGTTTAGTTTTAAAAGGCTTTTTTGATCATATCAAGAGGATACAACATAATGATGCCATAATAAAATATTATGAATACCTCGTTATAAACAACATTTTGAGTGTGTCCAAATACTTGGCAAAAAATAGATTTCACCCATTACGGGCTAATAATTACAATTTGACATCTCAACAGAGACGAGAAGGTTGGAAGGGAATATGGATATCTAGGCGTTTACAGGGGCTTATGACCTGTCTTACTGGGTTAAGTGGCCACTTGACGTATCACAATATTCCCCATTTCACCTAGTATTTGATATCCATATCTGACAATTATCAGAACTTGTATATATACAGTGAAATGGCGCGACGCTTCACATCTGGACACTCTTTGTCATCCATAGAGAAAATTGCTTAGCATTTTATGATTGCAAGGGAGATTCTTACGAAATTATATCACCTACTAGGAAACGTCTGAAGGTGACTCTTCAATTTGTTATGTTTATAACTTTTACTAACTAACTTTTAACTAACTAACTAACCATCACGCCATTTCCCCGTAGGGGTAGTCAGAGAGGACAGAACACCATACCACTCTGTCCTGACATACTTCCTTTGCTTCCTCTACATTCATACTATCATAATATCTTCTCATGCACATACGCCGATTATTCCAACTTTTTACATGTTCACTTGCAAGTACTTGTCGTACTTGGTCATGCCATGTCTTTCTCGGCCTTCCTCGGCTTCTACATCCAGGCATACTTGCATTTAAACTACTTTTAGCCGTTCTTTCATCACTCATTCGCTCCACATGACCAAACCATCGTAAAAGCCCATTCTTAATTTGTATAAATAGGTAAGTCAAACGTCGCGTGAACCATTCAATATTTCATTCAGTTTACGCTTTAAACGGGACAGTTTACAAACTGCACAAGAAACTGTACAGTTTTATGTCCAGTATAAAGTGCGCATTAACCAAAAAGGATATCTGTGTAAGCTGTAACGCGTTATTCTCAGTTTATCGACTAATAATCAGGATTTGTGATATTCATGGTCCTACGTGATCAAGATAAACCGCCATGTAGTGCCTTATGCACCAATGGGTGCATAAGGGAACGTAGTAGTAGTAGAATTAGTCTGTCTCAATATTTTTAGTGGGTGAGTAGAAGTTATTTCATTGTCAGTCACCGAATTTTTATCCAATAAGAATTCGGTTCAATATTAATACAACATGGCGTATTAATCTGTTGTCTTATTATTGTTGTTAACATTGGCCTAAAAGTAAATAACTGAACAGAGGTAAGGTAGCATATTATCGTACATTATTAAGATATTAATTATTCTAAAATAACTAGCTAAGCAAAGTCCAACGATCATAGGACTTCAAGTACTATATAGGGACGGAATGTTTTAATTTTTAATGTGTATATGCCTGTGAATCAACCTGACAATTTAGGAGAATTTACAGGTGTATTCTGCAATAGAAGAAAGGGAAGTCGATCATGTCCTAATTTCAGGGGTTTTTAATGCAAATCTTAATGATATTTGATATGGATCTTTTTGTTTTTTTGTTTTAATGTATCAAAGATGATACGAAATAAACTTATATTATTATTATTAGGTTAGTGGTATAGAACGCCACACCACTCTGTCCTGGCACACATTCCAACTATTCAATGCAAAATAAATTCTATATGAATAAATTATTATTATGTATTACGCTCATATACACCAATTATTCTGACTTTACATGTCGACTTTCAAGTAGTGCCTGTAGATACGTCACGCGCCGGCACATTTATGTTCTGACATTGTGTTCTGATAAGTAATGGGGAAAAGCCTTAAAATTTTTATTTGTGAATTAATATTTAAAATTTTTACGTAAAAAATAAAAAAACAAAATTCCAAAAATTCCTCTAAAAAAATATTTAAAAACGCTTATATAAATGGATTGACCGCAAACGGGTTCCTCAGCGCACAAAAAGTGTCGTACTGAATATACAGGGTGTAACAAAACTCGATGTACAAGCGGGAAACCAGTGAATTCACGCAATATTTGGAGTCGATTTTGTAGAATATTTTTTTTTGATTTGACCCTTAGTTTTCGAGAAAATTGAGTAAGTACAAAGTTTTTTTCAGAGAAGTGGCTATGCACTTTTTTCTATTTTAGGCGCCACTTACATCAAAACTTAGTTAAAATATTAAAGACGCATCCTACCATATAATTACCTGTTTTGGCGGGAAATTGCGATAACGTTAGTTTTAAAATTAATTGCAGACATAATAATAATAACACAATTAAAAAATAAATGTTTTTTCGTACCTAAGATATAAATCACCATCTAAAAACATTTTTTTTTTAAATTGTCCAGTAGTCCATTGTATACTAATCTTCTTTATTTAACGGAAATACGACGATAATATGATACGTTGCCTAAAATGTATATGAATGAGGCACACAAAAGTATTATTTCATATTACGCTCTGGGATATTATGGCTTCAGGGTATATAATGTCGCGTTACTAGTTATAGCCGCTTACTCTTGTAGAGTTTATCATCAACATCTAGAATAATTCAATACTTATTTATTTTTGCAAACGAACGAGTCTGGAATTCTTGTCATCAACCTAAACAACAAACCTTCCATTGCAAAATTTAACTGGACTTTTGTTTAAGAAATATTTATTTACATTGTGATTTTCATATAAAAAAAAAAAAAAAAAAAAATTTATTAAAAAAAAAAAATCTTACAAAACATACATAATATGTATTATATTCCCAGGAGTTTTAAAAACTCATTTTGGGACCGGTATTATTCACATTTTTAATTATATATTGCACAATCAAAAAGACGAATAAGAAAGACGATACAAAATTAACACCTTCAATCTTAATCCTATACATCATAACTATCATTGAAAAACATATTTAAATACAAATCTGTAAGGGCTGTACTATGTATTGATTTATTTATTTTTACTTCATGGGGTAGTTTATTATATTGGGATCGAGAAATGTTCATTAGGGACTTTTTACCGAATTTTTTGGATCGAAATTTTGGAATGTGGAGGTTTTTTGAATTACGTGTATTGTGACCATGACCATATTAATATTTTGTGTGTGATATCTTGGATTGGTACTGAAGCGTATGGCTGATATTTTATTTATTCTATTTTATTTTAATATTATCCACGCCCAAAGGGCATTTACATTACATAATTCATATATTGTATATAATAAGAAAAAAAAATAGGTAGCCTCACATTCTGGTATAACATATTCAATATTTATTCTGATATCCTACCTTCATGAAATAACAAAAATTATCATGATACACTGCACTTGGAGTGCCCTATGCACCATTGGTTGCGGATAAGGGAAAGTAGTACCTAGTAGTATTTATATTACGTATTAATCTAGATTAGGGGTCAACATGTTAATATATTTATTTACATGTGATTTTCATATTAACATTTCATGTGTGATACCTTGGACTGGTACTGAAGCGTATGACTGATCATCTTACCTTCATGAAATTATCACGAAACACTGCACTTGGTGTACCGATACAGTGGCCTATGCACCATTGGCTGCGGAGGTGGGAAAGTGTTATTTAGTATTAATCTCAATTCAAAATGTCTATAATTTTTTATAGTGTCCTCGCTATCAAACTATTTCATTCAAATAAATTAAATTATTGTAATTTTAAAGCGATAAAACTGTACATAACCATTCAATGCAAATAAAATCAAGTTCAGAAAATGACTAATAATGAATGGTTGCAACATCTTCTAAGGTCATAAAAAAGCATAGTGGTAGCGCATTTGGATACCGTGCATGAGATCGCAGGTTCGATTCCCATGAAATATTTATTTACACGTGATTTTCATATTGATATTTCTTATGTGATACCTTGGATTGGTACTGAAGCGTTAGACTGATAATCCTACATTCATGTAATAAAATGATCAAGATACACTGTACTTGGTGGACCAATGCAGTGCCCTATGTACCATCGGGTGCGGATTAGGGAAAATAGTAGTTGTTGTAATCCATTTTCACCAGAAAAACAAATAAATGAATAGGTTTTTTAAATTTATAATTTTGAAAATATCTATGCAATATTTGCACATATTTTAATACTTTAGTGGAGCCTAAGCGGCTTGTGCTTGAAAATACTCGTGGCGGAGTGGGGAATCGATCCGGGGATCCCTACACTCAGAGATCGCGACGTTACCACTAAGCCAGCACTAAGTTTTCGGCTAAAATTAAATATTGGCTCCTTGAAGATCTGGCTTGGAGAAAGAGCTGTTTTGTATTGAAATCTATTAGTATTTCTAAATTCTTTCTTCTTTTTCTTCTTTCTTTTTTCTTTTTCTTTATGGTTAAATATTATTTCTTAGACTAATTTATTTTTACTTTACTTTGCACTCTAAAACAGCTATAATTTTATTTTATTATTTTTTTGTTGCACCCGATGACAAATTGTAAAAATACAGTTTATCGGGACAAGATTGATGTATTAATTTTAATTTTAAGTTTTTCAAGTTTGTAAAATTGTTTATTATAAAATAAAAATAAATAAATAAATGTAATTAAAGTTCTTATGTTTTCACGCCTCTCTTGATTTTGAAGTACCTACTCATTAAAAACGTACAGTGCAGTGGTAGTACAGAAATTGTCGCTCATTGGTTAGGTGACATGAGTCTGACTTGCGGTACAGCCTTCCTTCCCCGTGATCCAGTTCTCCAAGGCCAGCGGCACTTGTTGTAGCGCATCTGGTAAGCCTTGGTGCCGAGTGAGTCGGCTAGGTACACGACACTTCTGAAGGTTGATCATATTTCGGGTATGGTAATTGTAAATGTCCTGTCTGCTTTACGTAGGGTAGAGGGAGGTTATATTGGGACATGGGTAATATTGCGATGAACTGTGACAAAGTCGTATTCCATTTTTGGTTCAATATTTATCTTACTAATTTTTCTTCATATGGGGCCCAGCGGAAGCGTTGTGTTCCCTGAGTCCAGAGACCTTAGAACGACCTAATTCCTATTTAAACGATAGTTAAATTTGAGGAAATAAAATACGTCAAATAATGAAAACATTAAAAAAACAATGGCACAAACAACATATTAAAAGTAAAATATTAAAAACATAACAGTAAAATTAAACTATCTCGATGAATTTAGCTATTTCGATTACACCTATCTATGTACACTAAAAAATACATAAAAGACACATCTCGCGACTTAACTTCTCTTTTAAATACTAACTTCCACTCCCTATTTTCATCCCTTTCCCTTTCCTTAATAAACAATGTTTAATTTTCTGTTTTTGATATGGTTTAAAGATCATTATGCGAAAACCTGTCATTGGAGCTTTTTTTTATCTGGATGATGTTAACTTATATGTTATACTTTTCTGTTGGTAATAAAATAAAAAAATAAAAAATAACAATATTTTGGATGTACTCTGCACAGCTGATAGTCTACTGGTGGGATCTATTGATTTCCACAATTCCACATGCTTCATATGAGCGAACGTGGCGAAAAAAGGAAATAAAAATATTTGAAAATTCCCTTTTGATGAATACTGGATTAAATTCATGTAAATAACGTTTATTTTAGATGCATGTTTTACAGTTTTGTCGATTTGGGGAGCAGATATGAATAAATAATAATTAATTACGTTTGAAAAATTGCCATGTTAATTTGTATAAATGAATAACTAAAGAATGCTTTGTCGTAGATAGGCGAAATCTTAATGTATATTATCTACCTTGAACTCATTGCCTAAAATATTCATAACCATAATAGTATCGCAGTCTTAAGCCCACTTTATACGGGACAGAAAACTGTGCAGTTTCTTGTGCAGTTTGCAAACTGTCCTGTGTAAAACGAAAACTGTATGGAATATTGAATGGCCGACGCGACGTTTGGCTGACCTGACACTTAATGTTTTTTTTATGTAAACGTTTAAGTAGATATTGGTATATTGCATGCTTTAAAAAAGGTAAAAACAAATAATATATTTACATTATAAGCTATATTAACAATTTCCTGTGTGCAAACATACGATAATAACTTTCGATCGCGCTTAAATATCATGTATTTAGTTAAAATTATACTATCCATAAAGAAAACAAAATTAAAAACCCGTTTCAATAAGAATTTGAGCAACTTATGAAAACTTTTGTGAGAAGAAAAAAAATAATTTTTCAAGCTCAGATTAAAAAGTCATACTACACAATCGTCTCTAAATACGATGTAGATTCACCCGTTTTCGGGTTGTACTACGATTATTGCTACACCATGTATATGAAATTTTAGATCCATAGAAACACCTTAATAGAGCAAGAATTCGGCGCCAGCTTGGTGCAAAATTTTAGACAAGAAAAGCTCGCGTTCTCATACTTATCTAAACTATACCTATCACTTAAATGAATTATCATTACAACTTGACAATTAAACGATGTTATGTGTTACTATTAATTGGTTTATTCTATAAAAATAGAATTTACCTACACTACCTGGTTTCGGGAGTAACGTTCTCCCATCGACTGGTGAAAAGACACTAAATTATAATACAGATGTTATACAGAAAAATTAAATTGCAATACTGAAGAATCTAGACACGTTCTTAGCATCGAATGCCGAATCAATCAACAAAATATACCTATCACCTACATCTCTGTAAATATTTCTTCAATAAATCAATCAAATTTCTAAGCCCTAGAGATGAGTGTCTTCTAACATTTTTCACACCTATTTAGTGGAAAGTTTCCGATGTTCATAATATTTATTGTCATAGTAATTCCTAATTTTTATGCTAATTAGCCAGTCACAATAATGTCAACACCGTGGGTTAAGTAATACGTAGAAATTCAGAAAACAAGTTTTTATGTAACTCGTAAAATACTCAAGACACCGAATCTATAAAATTCTAAAATAACCACATATTGCGTTTTCAATATGAATTTTATTTCCTAAGTAACATTATGCATTTTGCATTATTCATTGAATAGGAACAAGATACCATATACATGGTGTAACAAAACTCGTAGTACAACCTGAAAACTGGTGAATCTACATCATATTTGGAGTAGAATGTGTAATACGACTTTTTACTCTGAGCTTAAAAAAAAAATATTTTTTTCTTCTCATAAAAGCTTTCATTACTACCTATAGATTGAGTAAAATTGCAAAAATTCTTCTTAAAATGCGGTTTTTTATTTTGTTTTTTTTATGGATACAATTAATTTGACTAAATAAATAATATTTTACAACAAAAAAATTATCGAGAAAAAACTTTAATTTTCAATTTTCTCGAAAACTATTTATTTATTTATTTTTTAACCACTTCAACAGGCTAGGAGGCCCAATTACAGAGGGGAACAACGTCACAAACACCCAGGCTTGAGAAAAATCACTTTTTGATTTTTTGAGTTCTCACCGGGAATCGAACCCGGAACCTCCGCATCGTGAGTCCAGCGTCTTAGCCATTACGCTACGGAGGCCGCCTCAAAAAAAAATCTACAAAATCGACTCCAAATATGAGGAAGATTCACTGGTTTCCCGCTTGTTCATCGCCATGTATAAATAGTTTATTTAGGTACCAAAAAACTGTATAAATGCCTTGTATTTATCACTGTAGGTATATTTAAAATCAATAAAAATAAATATATATGTCACCTTAAGAAAATAATAACCATAATAAATATCATTATTATAAAAATAAATATACAAGTAAAAATTTTGTTGTTAGCAAAAAACAGCAACGAAAGGTTAAGCACGAAACCTAAAAGAAATTTGGAGTTAAATGCGATCTTGATTCTTGATGTTCGTTGATTAACTACATATCACACCATTTCATCAAAGGGTTAGGCAGAGAAGATTTAATGCCACATCACTCTGTCCCGGCACACTTCTATTGCTTCCTCCGCATTCATACATCTTTTAATTCCGATTATTACGACTTTCCACATGACAAGTATTTGTTGTACTGATTATTTTAAATCTTTCTCAGCCTTCCTCGATATCTACATCCAGGCACTATTGTCATTATTTTAATAATAGTGCCTATTCATCATCATCATCTCAGCCCGTTGAGGTCCACTGCTGGACATAGGCCTCCCCCTGCCGTCTCCACTCCTCCCGATCCTGCGCCGTCCCCATCCACTGTCTTCCAGCAGACTTCCTGATGTCGTCCACCCATCTCATTGGTGGACGTCCTTGAGGCCTCTGGTTCCTCGGTCTCCACACCAGAACGCGTTTCGTCCATCTGTCGTCCGTCATTCTGGCTATGTGACCGGCCCATTTCCACTTCAACCAAGCAATTCGCTGCACCACGTCGCAGACCTTTGTCTGGCGTCGGATCCAATCGTTCCTTTTTCGGTCTCTTAATGTTATTCCAAGCAGTGCCTATTATTTCTTATTAATTAACTACCAATCACCTCTACCATATCACTGTAACAATATTCGGACTGAAACACAGCAAAATTATATTGTTAACAGAATAATGTATTATTGTGGTTCCTCTTTGATTTTGGTTATTATTTTAAATAAACTTTTATTATTAATATGTTTAAATGTATAAAACTGTAACTATTGTTTTCTCTAACATGGTTTGTTCTTTTATTATTTCTATTTTTCTTGTATAAACATGTAAAAGGCTTTATGCCGTTATTGTAATAAATAAATAAATAAATGAAATTATTATTTTGGTCGACCTTTCTTAATTTTGTCGAAATTGCTCACTATAATAATTTCTGGAGGTATATCCAATTTTAATATCGAGATTTAATTATGAACCGGGTTGTGGTCTAGTAGTAGATTCAAAGACTCCGGATTATAATCTATAAGTTCGAATCCACTCCTGCACAACTTGCTTCCTGCTTTCTGGCACAGTTATTTCCTGCTATTTTAAAGCAGCCTCAAAATTTATTTTCCACTCACATCTTTAAAAACGCTAGGGAATTAAAGTTTATCAGACTTTTTGTTTTATTCCTTATTTATTGTATTCTTTTTCACCTTTTCCTGGATTTTATACTATTAAAATATTTAAAAAAAACAGTCCATATAATACTGTAAATTTCCGACCAAAGATTACTAGATGCAGTTGCAAATATGTACTGCAGTTATGTAAACCTATTTTATGTGTTATAGAGCTGACTATTCTGAAAAACGACAAGTATTTGGCCTTCAAGTAACTGATATAAGAACGATGAATCAAAGCAATGAATGAATACAATTTTTTTCACAAAAAATCATGATGGTTTTACAATGTAGTTATATTTTTTCGTAGTAATTGAATCACGATGATTGTAATAATAAATTGTATGAATAAATTTTGATATTTAATTGAATAATTTTTAATTGTTTTAGAGGAAACGATTTGAACCAATTTTATCTTCATCGATTTCTAGGAAAAAATCGATTCTACAATATTTTTGTAATTATTATAATTCAGGTGGTCAGATGGCAAAAGCAATTATTTTACTCTTCGAACAAGAATTTCAGAGAAGAAGTGCCATACTTGGAAATATTATCGTGTCTGAGGTGTCTAGTTACCCACTACGTCACTCACTACGTCATCAATAGGCATCTACGTCATCACTAGACATGTTTTTAAAATACAATATTAAAGCGCTTGTTTCCGTCTGTCTGCAAGTATGTACGTATTTTCGTAGTCCGATTTTGAACATTTTAATGACAAAAGACGCAAGAGGGACGCGGTCACATTTCGGCATTTAAGGTATCTGAGATTTCTCAGAGGTATGTGTAGCAGAAGGGGTACAAAAAAACATTTTTGCAGAAAAAACACAAAAGTAGAAAAAAACTCCCACGAATTAAAAAAAATTATTAAGTCCTGGGTGTTTTTGCATGCAATCGCGCTTTCTGGCTTGTTTAAGTAAAAAAAAAAAAAAAAATTCCTAGAAAAATATCATAGTTAATTCATATACCGCGCTATTAAGTTGTTTTACTGTGTATTTAGACTTATGTATGTGGTTTAACTAAGATCTCTAGCATTTCAGTACTAAGGTTAATAAATTAACGCAGTACGCACTTCGTAATATAATATTCAAATCGACAACATGATCCGCTCTGATACCTTCATCGGTTTATTGTTACGAATTACAAGGGTGATATGAATATATTATTACTTATGGAGGCGTAATAACATAGCTTTATCATCATTTTAAAATATTTATATCATATAATATAGGTAAGCTTACTCTACCTACAAGAGAAGAATATGTATGTTTATTTTTTTATTCATTTTTTTTATCACACCATATCGGCTTCCCTATGTGGAGTATATGGATTCCATAAATTGCCTCCATTACTAGATTGCCCACCAGTGTCCATGCATCCTCTTAGTCAGGTCCACATCCTACAGTTCTGATGCAAACTGCCGACGGATTATCAGCAGTGGACGTCCAGGACGCCGAAAATCTGATGCCTTGTAAAACAGGCAAGTATCTGCGAATTCTGCGAAAGCGTTGTCTTATTTTTTTTTAAGATACTAAATAAATTCTTAATAAAATGCCATACAAACCGGTTTCTAAAACATGTGAAAAAAATAATCGCTTTTGGGGAAAAACCGAGGACCACAATTGTATGGAGAAACGGCCGCAGGTCACGTAAAAAAACATCTTCTTTAAAATAGGTGTCTAAGACAGCTGTATAAGAGTATTAGGCGTGTGGTGTTTTGACTTTAAATTCGAAATTCAAATAAATTGGAAATTTCGTTGGGTTTGAAATTTATGCATGTACGATCTTCAAGCAGGTTCGAAATTCAAGTATATTAGAATTTTACCATAGTTGGGTTCGAAATTCAAGTGGCTTCGAAGTTCAGTCGAGTTAAAAATTCAGGCAGGCTAAAAAATGAGGCGGGTTCGAAATTCAAATTTGGCGCTCTTTATCACCTGAAAAATCCGACAAATGGAAAGCACGGCCAACATGTCATGTTCGCGTGGACTTTTCTGCGGCATGCCTTTTCACCGACCACGTGACCGATGGTATATAAGGCACCGCTATCCAGCCGCGACCAGCAGTCGATCGACTTTAGCCGGTGTGTACGCATCCAGATCGAGTGTCAGTTTTTTTAATATCAAAATGAAGTCGCAACAGTGCTTAGTGATTATGGCGATTGCCCTCTTTGGAGCCGGTATGTAGATTTTTTAAATATTTTTAATTTTTGCAAAACAGCTTGAGCTTAAGGGATGATTGTGCTATAAAAATGTGTGTAAAAAGTGCTGATGGACGGTGTACAAAAACTAAAAAAAAAATAAAAAATCATGTGTATATGAGTGAAAGGCGCTTTCAATTTTTTTTTGATAATGCGTTTTCGTAGTCATCGATACATTTTGAATTGTGATGTGAATACATGTTTACAACAAAAGTATTATACCTCTAGGTTCCTAAAACAAAGATAAGAGTGACATTATTCAACATTTGCGCATACCTTCTTTTAAATGTACCTTTGTTAAGAGCAATGCTTTTTATATATTTATATTTGTATTTTTTTTGTAATATTATTACTTATTTTCGGTACACTTTATAATTTTCTTAATTTACTATCTAGCTCTCAGATCACATTTTTTACTTACGTTGTTTATTTGATTGTTGAATATTGTAAAAAATGGGGTTACTTAATTAAAGTGGTATTAATAAAGAAGATGATATAATATTATATTATTATGTCAAAGGAATATAAATGCTATCCGTCTTCATCGTCGTTGTTTAAAAATGTTAATAAAATGTTATAAGATAGATATATAAATAAAACTGTCAAGCATAAAGACATAGCTGCATCTTAAATTTTTCCTGATTTGTGTATTATAACCGCATCGTGGTGTAACGGTAGCGCATTGGGCTGCCATGCATGAGATCGCGGGTTCGATTCCCGATGGAGGTCAACACGAAATATTGATTTATATATTAATATTTTATGTGTGATCATCTTGCCTTCATGTAACAAATGATCAAGATTCGCTGTTCTTGGTGTACCAATGCAGTGCCATATGCACCATTGAGTTAAGCGAAAGCATTAGTAGTGGCAGTCCATATAAATGATTTTCAAAAAGAAGAGTTAATTACTTAAAATGCAGATACGTCGTTTTCCCCCCTTTTTGCCATTATTCTTCGAAAAAGAATTTCAGAGAAGTGACATTCCATACTTGAAAAATACAACCGTGTCTAAACTGTCTAGTTACCTACTACGTCATCAACAGGCATCTACATCATCACTAGATATCTATAAGTAAGAGGGGTTATGAAATTAAATAATTCTGAAGCGTAACAGATATTCAAAAATTAAGAAAATGTTGAAAGATCTTGGTATGATATCCGTGAAAGAAAAGATTGATTTAAAACACAATGGTGTTTATTCATAAAATGCTAAATGGTTTATTACCAGATTATTTTATGACAAGGTTCAGTTTAACCGCAACACCCATGAGTATAACACCAGAATTAAAAATAATTTAAAGACAATCGATAGATCTAAGACATGTACTCAGAACAGCATAATGTACAAAGGATTCAAAAGGTATAATGAACACCGGAGACCGTCAAACAAATAAACGGATTAAATGAATTCAGAAGCAAGATAAGTAAAATACTAATGCCATAATAAATATTTATGTAATATATAAGCTGTAAGAATTTTTTATTTTTATAGCTAAATAAAAATGTACAAACAAACAAACAAACAAACCCTAGGAAGCGTATATTTTTAGAAATTTTGTATGGAAACGCCTCTTCTAGTGAATTCTGGTTTGAAGCCATTTACGGTACTTATTAATAATATGCATTTATTCAAGCCACTCTTTTTTTTATTTTGCCGAATTTGAATGTTTTTTTACCTGTTCTCAATATTTGCACTGTAAAAAGTGCAGTAAAATGCCGCCACCTAGCGTTGCAGAGCAGAACTGACATAACAGCATTGCTTTCACCGCCTTAGATCTTGTTTATTTAACCATCTCTATAGGAAAGTTCTAGAAAAAGTTTATTATAAAACTACAAGTATTTCACGATCTATTGCACACGCAATGATCGGCCATTGAGAATTTTTCTCCGCTGCCTTTTGTAACAGTTTTATTTTCATATTACGGATTTTCTAGTTGACTAAACACAGGCTCCAATTAATTGCATTATTTTCTTTTTATAAGCAGTGTTATAATCATAATAAAACACTATACACCTCAATGGTGAAGTGGTATAGAACACATGGGATTATTACGCAGGGTTCAATTCAGTGCCCTATGCACCGTTGAGTGCGGAAAAAGAAAGTCTTTAAATTAATAAAATGTCGGAATTTGGGAAATAACCGTAATTTTTAAAAATCTTTGTAGCTTTCAGTTAAATGCATAGAAACAATACATTTTTTGTTTCTAAGCAAAATTGAAGTTTGAAAAAAATAACATTCGAAAAATTTGCGTTATTAAAAATTTTTTTTTTCGTCTTTTTTACCCAAATAGATTTTGCAAACGATTTGTCGATTAATTATTTAAAAATTACTCGTTTACCATATTCAGGCGAAATTACCTTGTCCGCACCTAATGGTGCATAGGGCACTGCATTGGTACACCAAGTGCAGTGTATCCTGATCATTTTATTACATGAAAGTAGGATGATCAGTTTTTCTGTTCATTATCAGTCCGAAATATTTACATGATAATTAAATGTAAATAAATAACGTGTTATGTTGTTGAATTGACGGGAATTGAAACCACGACCTCATGGACGGTAGCCGAATGGGCTACCACTATGCTACGAGGCGGAAAGCCATAAAGAAAAGTTATCAATATCACTAAACGGTATGCAAGTAATTTTCGATTTCTGTTTCGTGTGATGTGGGAAATTGCTATGTTAATCTTGTTATTTGCTATAAAAATTATGGTAATTACCTCAGGTTTACTCTCTTAGCTACTTCTGTACATGGCTCAGTTTATGTTTTCTAGCAAATGAATGGCACTTTCGAAGCAAATCGCTTGAACAATAATTAGTGCGTGAACGCGTTGCAGTTTTTCTATGTAGAAGACAGCGTTCATTCATACAATTTTAGAAAATTGTGAAAATCTTGTGAAAATTCAGCGCTTTGTTGATTGTTATCTTTCTGCAATAAACCAACAAGAAAACCAATCAAACAGAGCATAAAATAACTCATAAATTCAACAAAGATATTTGCTTAATCAAAATTATTAATCCCTATAAATTTGTGGTGCAAAAGTACAAATTATGTGTGAGGTTAATGGTGCTTGAATAAAAAAAGCCCTACTAAACTAAAAGCCATGTTTTTATACAAAGTTTCTTTATGGGGTCTATATGAAATATTGATTTACATTGTGATTTTCATATTAATATTTCATGTGTGATACCTTGGACTGGTACTGAAGCGTATGACTGAGCATCTTACTTTCATGTAATAAAATGATAGGTATACACTGCACTTGATGTACTAATGGAGTGCCCTATGCACCATTGGGTGCGGATAATGGAAAGTATTAATAGTAGTATTATATAAGATGCACTATGTTTCGTTATTATGAAAAAATACAAAGAAAGTGCTCAAACATTGAGTTATAACGCATTGTGTTAATGGATTTAAGGCAGTTGAAAATTGAAAATCTTACACTTCTGAGTCTTTTAAATAGACTTATTAAAATATTAAACCATTTAAAAACATAGGGCGGGTTCAATAAATTTAAAAATGAACGCACGTAAAATAAAATATATCAGTACGGACAGACTCTTAAAATAATAACAATGCCTATTTTCAAATATTGAAAGATAGAAAATGTCTTGACAAGGCGAAAAAGCTGTCCCAAAATAAAATAAAGCTTTTTAACAACATTTTGAATGTGTACAAATACTTGTAGACAAATTACTGGATTGTACCCATGCTGGGCTAGTATCAGATATTATTGATATCCCAAGACAAAGATAATCCACATTTTTTTCTACAGTTTCTCTGTCTCTGTTGGGCTGGAAATATACTATAGAATTATATAAAATAAATATTATTTCTAAATGAAAATTCTTTAACTTTTCTCTAGATTCTTACTGGGTTTTTTATATGAAAATTCCTTCCTTATTTACCAACTGTTATCTAGGACTGTTTTCAAGCAGATGGTCCGTTACATAACCCGCTGAGCAAGCCGTATATTAGATTTGTAATTAC
Source organism: Micrasema minimum (assembly GCA_022494985.1). NCBI lineage: Eukaryota > Metazoa > Arthropoda > Insecta > Trichoptera > Brachycentridae > Micrasema > Micrasema minimum. The sequence continues at coordinate 64,687 of JAGVSP010001887.1, forward strand.
TAAGCGTGTTGGGAAACTGCAACGTATTAGGAAACCTACATAATGAGTACATGTAAGGCAGAATTAATGTCATTTTAGGCTTTTTACAAACTTTATAAAAAAATCCAACTTCAAATACGTAGAAGAATAAACCTGCCCCTACAAAATACATTGGAGATATACAGCAAAAAGCGGCTTAAAGTCACTAAATGAGCCTCTTGAAAAAAATATATTTTTTTAAGATAAGGCTTTCTGGCTCTCAGGTAGGTACCAACGGACACGTAGAAATTACACTTTAATATCTGATATAATCTACCGTGTTGTGCATACATATGTAATGCTTAAAATAAAATATTTGAGTTTTTTTCCTTTAAGCCCGCCATTTTCAGGGTCAACTGCTTTTAAGAAAGGATTTATTATTAGTTCGCGAGAAAAACGAAAAAAAAAACTTTAACGTGTGTCAATGTGAGTCAGATGTTGTTGTGCCGAGGAATTTCGTTCTAGAAGCTTCTATGTTCGCCATTTTGCAAAAAAATCCTACTCAAGGTCGGATCGCCATAAACAAATTAGACCAGGTACTTACTATGAAAGAAATAATAAAAGGCTAACTAACCATCACGCCATTTCTCCGAAGGGGTAGGCAGAGAGGATAGAATGCCACACCACTCTGTCCTGGCACACTTCTCTTGCTTCCTCCACATTCATACATCTTCTCATGCACGCAAGTCGATTATTACGACATCTTACATGCCCACTTTCAAGCACTTGTTTTACTTGATCATGCCATGTCTTTCTCGGCCTTCCTCGATTTCTACATCCAGGCACAGTCGCATCATATATTTTTTTAGCCGTTCTTTCATCATCCATTCGCTCTACATGACCAAACCAACGTAAAAGACCTTTCTTAATTTTGTCGATAATGCTTATCTCAGCATTGCACTTTGCTTTGATTTCGACATTTGTACACCTATCATACATAGTCTTACCACACATTCGCCTGAGAGATCGCATTTCAACTGCATTCAATCTACTTTCATCCTTCTTTTTCCAACACCACGCTTCACTACCATACATTAGGGTTGGTACCAGAACTCCATTATGAACTGCAAATTTAGCCTCTTTTGATAAGCACTTATAAGATACGACCGATAATAAAGGCCCTAATTTTTTATTCATTCGTTACCTTATCCGCACCTTACGGTGCATTGGGAACTGCATAGGTATAAGTTACATACGTGTACTTTATTTTGATCGTTATTAGGTAGTTATAACGGAATCTCGAGTACTAAATAGGTACAAAACCGTGTAACTAATATGGAAAACATTATTGTTTCAATTGTCCCAAGTTTTTAAGGCTACCTGTAGCTCAATCACAAATGACAATCGACGTGCCAATAAGCCACGTGATAACGATTTCTCACCATGGGTGTTGAACGTTTTCGCGATCACAATGGAACATCAGTTAAAAGCTATCGATCGGGATTATTATATTTTTTAATATTGCCACATTTTAACCTGATGCTTGGCAACACTTAATATTAAATGTCAAAATTCAAAATATTTACGTTTCGCGACATTATACGTATCGAATAATGTTTAAATACCGATTTAAATATGGGAAAATCGCCAAAACTGTAAGTAAAGTAAAATAATTTAGTTTTATAGAGTTTAAATTGTTTGTGCACAATTTATCATGCCATTTATTTGCTTTAAATCAATTTGTTTTTAAGCATAGTAGGATATTAAAATGTAAGCTAAGTAGGTACAGGTTTCATGGTTTGAGTGATAGAAACCGACGGTAATTATAATTATGAAAATTTGTAGGTAGGTACCTATTTATTGTTTTCAGATATTATTGATAATTCACTAGTTTTATTCAGCAGAATCCTGTTAATTTCTCTTGTTTATTCATTGTATTTTAAAAGCAAAATAGTTTATAAATGTTCCACGATCATTTTCACTAGAAAAACATAAAATACTACATCAATGATGTCAGTTACATCAGAATTACAGTCTTAAATGTATTGTTATGTTAAAGATAAAAAGCTACACGATACATACATTTCAGCTAGGAAAACAAATTACAGCAAATAGCTTCCTTATTGTACCGAAATTAAATTCATTCATAATTTTTTATTCAGGTGAAGAAGTCGTTAAACCATATTATACGAGGAAATCGTGTGTCTCACTACTATGAATGCATTTACCAATTTCCTGTCCGCATTATTTCATTTAAATATGGTCGCGAGAAGCAAATGCGCCGGCATTTTGAAGCAAAAAACCGTTTTATGTACGTGACATGACAGAAGTCAAATTCCGCGGAGGCCATGACAGTTTTTTAAAAGAATTAGTTCCATTTATGAACGGGCGGGACGGGCGGACAATCACGAACACGGATACACGTGCCGCCATCTTGTTAGGAATTATTCAAATGCGGAATTTGAAATTTTGTACTAGAAGTAATTACATCAAAGAAAATTTCAAAGAATATCTATTAAGATCATAGATAAATAAATTTTGTGTATCTAATAATAATTAGTGGTTGACCATGGATGTCTACTTCATTTACAAACAGTCTTGATATGCAGTCGTTTAAATTAGTATTTTATATATCGTACGAAAAATCTTAAATAGAAGTACCTACAATTGAAATACTTCAAGGTATATTTATAACCTCCAGTATAATTTTTCATAAATATAGAAATTAACTTTGGTGTACTTATTCGAAACAAAGACAGCTTTTTCGGGCATCTTTTAAAAAATATATTTTATATGAAACCATTTACGTGGATATATTTTTTAAAACCCTTCCCTAAAATCAAACCCGAGACTGCACGATAGTCCAACGCACCTTTCTATAAAGCGAATATAAATATGATTAATAACAATAATGTAAAAATATGCATTTCTTATGTCAGACGTAAAAATAATAAAAGATGAACATGCTTACAAAATGTTTTATTCTCTACCTGAATACACGAACATCGCATGCCTGTGCTTTTACGAACGTGTTCTACATTCAAACAGCTGCCGATGGCGCGTAAAATACGCCTAGCGTTAAATTTCATAACCAATTATTCAAAATTTAAATATCGAACACGAATTTCACACTGTCTTCTATAACATTATAGATGGTCGCGTCTGAGCGGCTTTCTTCTCGTTGTGCAAGACCTTTGTTATTGATATTTTGTAAGTTCATTACATAAATATATAATTATTGTCCGTTGACTTGTGCTCCTTTTGCCGCGTGCCGGCTTCTTGCGAAAGCGGTATACGTACGAAATTTGTAATTTATACTGACAACACGAAGTTGTCTTAATTTGAAGGTTAGAACTGATGAATTAACGTGGAACCGTTTTGGATATAACTCAATAATTACATAAGTGTGAAGATTTTTTTCTTTAAAAGTATTTTCTAGGCGAACCTTAGTCAAATAAATCTAACAATGAAGCATCATACTTATCACCTTGGTTTCTGAAATAAATAATGAAGAAAAACTGCACTTGGTGTCTTGGTGTAGGCTACTGCAATGCACAGCACCTATGCGCCATTATATACAGATGAAAGAAAGGCACTAATTACCTAGGAAATTCGTTGAGATGGCTTAAATAAATTTCATCATCATACCATATCCGCTCCCTATGTGGAGCATATGGAATCCACAAACTGCCTCCAGGCCAAGCGATCGGCCGCCAGCCCGCGTGCATCCTCCCAAGTCAAGTCCACGTCCCGCAGCTCTGACGCAAACTGCCGACGGATTGTCAACAGTGGACGACCAGATGCCTTGTAAAATGGGCAAGCATGGTGGCGGCTCTCGGGAGGCATACGTAGTATATGGCCTAGCCAGCCGAAACGTTTTCGCCGGATGACAGTAGATACCAAGGATTGCAGTGTCCGTTGCCTCACCTTTGTGTTTTTTACAAAGTCAAACCACCGCACACCTAAAATTCTTCTAAGACACCTATTCTCAAAACTCAGAAGTCTGCTATCTTGGGCCCTAGTAAGGTGCCACGATTCGCAGCCATAGAGGAGAACAGGTGTGATGCAGGAGTTATAAAGGCGGAGTTTTGTTTTAACCGAGCAAACATCCGATCTCCAGACAGCTTTCATACTGTTGAATGCGGCGCCCGCTACACCAAGCCGCACACCCAGTTCTTTCTGAACTCTGCCGTTTTCTGTCATGCACGCTCCCAGGTATTTGAAGCTCTCGACCCCGAAATAAATTTAGAAATAAAAAAAGAAGATTACTTACACAAGCGGTTCAAAGTATACAAAAATGATAACAGTCGTTTGTTAAGCTACATAAAGGTAGCCATTTTGAAAAAGAAAGTAGTTGCCGCTTTGAAAACATTTGTCCAATAAAAATACCGCGTTAATGTCGCAACTATTTTTATAAAGTGTGGGCTTAGGCATAATCATTAACATTGTTTGTGGTTAGCGTGCTGTCGTTCTTGAAGTAAGAATTTAATTTAAATTTAGAATTCCATTTGACAGAAGAGTGTTCGCAACTGCAACGCGCAGTGGTGCCAATATGCAATCGTAATACCTGTTTAAGGTGCATTTATGAACACGATTACGCGATTTTGAAATTTTAAAAGGTGCCATTAAATAATTTTATTCATAGGTTGACGCAATAAGCATTTCACTTAGATAGTGATTTTGTAATTTAATTGAAAATACATTCATTTACTTGATTTACTGAAGTCCATAGACGCTAGATTTACACTACAACAGGGTTCCAAGTTCGATCGAGTATACGAACACTTTTGTATAACTATAATAAATCTACAATCGAAAAAGGAAATACAAAAAAACGCAATATTGCGCTTAGGTATCTATTGTAATAATCTTCGTGTAACAAATTATCAAGATTCACTGCACTTGGTGTTCAAATGCAGTGCCCTATGCACCACTGGATGCGGATAAGGGAGAGTAGTAGAAGTATTGTATTAAAAACAATATGTAGTTCTGTTAAATATTTTAAAGCATAAGTGTAAATTTAAAACCCAAATAGCAATATGTTAATAAAAGTATTACTGCTATTACTACGTTCCCTTATCCGCACCCAATGGTGCATAGGGCACTGCATTGGTACACCAAGTGCAGTGAATCTTGATCATCTGTTACATGGCGGCATCATCATCATCATACCATATCCGCTCCCTATGTGGAGCATACGGAATCCACAAACTGCCTCCAGGCCAAGCGATCGGCCGCCAGCCCGCGTGCATCCTCCCAAGTCAAGTCCACGTCCCGCAGCTCTGACGCAAACTGCCGACGGATTGTCAACAGTGGACGACCAGATGCCTTGTAAAATGGGCAAGCATGGTGGCGGCTCTCGGGAGGCATACGTAGTATATGGCCTAGACAGCCGAAACGCCTTCGCCGGATGACAGTAGATACCAAGGGTTGTTGTGTCCGTTGCCTCGCCTCGGTGTTTCTTACAAATTATTTAAAAACATTAATAAAGCGTTAAGCGTCGTCGCCTTTTAATAACAAGATTACAACCTGTTAATACAAGTGTGATCCAAACACTTAATTGTCCGTTTTAAAGCCCACTAAAATAAATTCTACATTTCATGACTTATTAAGTAATATTAATAGACAAGCTTGCGTAGTAATATTCGTAAATTTTTTATGTAATATTGACGTGACCTTTGTATACCATGTTCCACTGTCTCAACTTTCACCGGGCATTAATTTGTTTATCTTTTACAGTTAACTGTTTCTCAATAATTCTGTAATTTATGTACTTATTATTTTTGTACGATAAAAAAAGTGGTTTTAGCGCATTCGGAATACGTTTTGAAATAAGGCGAGAATCGTTTGATTGCTTCGATTTTTGAAATTGATTTCGAAAATTTTGTTTTTATTTTATTGTATTTTTTTTTAATTTTTATTATTTCAATATATACATAAAAGAAAACAATACATGTCCTACTGAGTTGCCTACTGCAACTCGTCAGTAGGTGCATAAATACAAATTCAACTAAAATAAAAGTACACAATACATACCCTAGCGAACAAAAAAATTAAAATACATGTAAATAAAAATACAATTCTAAAACTCAGTATAATAAATCAAGTTCTCAGCACGCGTCTCTCTTTTAAGCTTGAAAAATTAATTATTTTTTTAATACTTCTTGGTAGCATGTTACAGATTTTTGGTATACTGTACTGAAGTGTTCTCTTACCATACTTGTTATTATATTTAGGGAGAACTAATCCTTCAGCACTCGTAAAACGAGTATTGTAAACATGCACCGGTCTGTGTTTATACTCAGAGAGAGATGCGTGTGAGATATTAATTTGGACCATAATAACGCCTTAACAGATAAAACATTTACAGACTTATATAATAAGGATATCGAAACATCGTGTCTCTGATAGTATAGATGTTTTTAAATTAATAATTTGAATATGGAATTAATGTAAAAATAATGGCCATGAAATAAATTGTCAATTTGCATGAAAAAGGACATACCCAAGGAGCTTTGATATCGTAATAATAAACATACCCACAGATTGTGTAAAATTCACATAAAAATCACTCATTTTAAATTTTAATCACGTATTTTTTATCTCGTTCTCCTGTCCGTCTCTTCGTAAAATAAAATATTTATTTGTATGTGATTTTCTCATAGAAAAAAATATTATGTTTGATGAATCTTTGCGTGTGTGCGTGTGTGTCCCTTATCCGCACCCAATGGTGCATAGGGCACTGCATTCGTACGCCAAGTGCAGTGTATCTTGATCATTTTTAATACATAAAGATGATCAGTCTTACGCTTCAGATCCAATGTATCACACATGAAAAATTAATATGAAAATCTCCTGTAAATAAATATTTCATGTTGACCTCCTACGGGAATCGAACCCGCGACCTCATGCACGGTAGCCAAATGCGCTACCACTATGCTACGAGGCGGATGAACCTTTACTGAAAATGAAATAAATATAAAATTATTTTATGTTTTCAATAAATTACTGTTAAAATCACACATAAAAAAATACAGTTTGTCTATTGCTGTTATAGTGAAATTAATATTCTATCAATCGTCTTCAATCTCTGAGTAGGTACTGAAATTTTCTTTATTAGGTCAATTCCTCACACTTTTATTTTCCTATGGTGCTAGCCATTTTCCGCCATTAACGTAGATGATCACTGGAAGAATAATATTATTTAGCTGATACCACTGTGATACATTATTTTAAAGAATGCTCACAGAATTCAAGGCTAAAAAGACAACGACATTATTTTCTACACACCAAATACAGTATTGTCTATTTGTCTTGTCTATGGGAACTGAGATAACTAAAGAATTCATATGACGTAAAAATTTCACCGGCAATCCATTAGTTTTTATAAAAGAATGTTATGTTAAGATTTTTCTCACGGTATTTAGCGCACTTTATTAGATTTCAAATGCGTTCTAGAAATTTCCATGACATTCCACGGAGGCTTTTTATTTTTATTTTCCTTTGTTAATTATTGACGCGACTATTTATGATGCCATAAGAGCCGGTTTTATAAACACCTGTTAGTCAATCATCATTTTAAAGTTATATTTCGCGTAAAACTCGATTTTTCGTTTTATAAAACCCTGGTAAAGTAATTTACATGTTACCGGCTACTGGCACCATTTGCTGTTTCCCTTACTATCCGTTTTTCGTTGTAATGTCAAATATTCAGCGGCCATATTAGATTAATTCCAATGAGAATTTATTTGAAACTGTGAAACACATTGATAGAAATGATGATATGTCTTACTTTCAATTCTAAACAACGATGAAAGGTAATTCGGTAGTCAAAACACGAAATTACACTTCTGGTCGGATTAATTGTCATATTTGTGTATATTAACCACGATTTGACCGATCAGATTTTCGAATATCACAGACAAATCACAGATAAAACAGACAGAAATGTACATGCCATGTAGATACATTTTTGAAATGTATTCACAAATTCATAAAAAAGATAGAAACTTATATTTATTAATGAATAAGTATGTATGCTATATTTTAACATTTCATAACATTGACAAGAAGAAATGAATACCTACTTAAAATTACTACAACTTCTCGTTGAAAACTGTTACATGTTGAATTCCAAAGCGGTTTATCCTTTTATAGACATTTCTTGCTATCTTTATATTATGCGGAAGTCTTAAACTGATTGATAATTTAGGTTTCATATTAATACTTCTTGATAAGTTTTATTGGTGGTAACACCCATGACAAAATAATGAATTGTTATTAATCATTATAGTCGCTTCTTGCTAATTAATTAATATTTAAGTTTAACACTTCCCTTACGGAGCCTTTCGGTACAAAAAAAGATTCCGCGCGCTCCGGTGATATGTATTTTGAACAGCTTGATAATGTGATTTGAAAATCGTAAAAACATGAATATTCCTAAAAACTGCCTTTTTTATTTACCATGTAATAATTTTTGTAATGTTAGCTATGGAAACTATCTGAATTGGTGATTTTATCCCTGATTTTTGAACAAATTATTTATTTCCATCGCTGCAAAATTAATAAATATTGATATACGTGATATGTAAAGGCTAGCTACCGAGTATAATTAATTTCAATAAGTAATTTAGATGAATGCTTTATCCAAGAACTGCGAAACACATGAAATATTTCATTTTCATTTTTCTCAAGACGTTGGGGTATTGTGACACTGGAGTATTCTGTTCACGATCTGAAACGAATTCGTGTTCTTCGTTTAGGCGTTGCGAAAGAATATAACAGAAGTCATCGTAATGGAAGAAGTATCGACGTATGACTGACGAGCCTCGAGTAATGCTTTCCTTGAATTATTAATTTAGTTCTGCTTTAACTGATATATATATATTACTTACTTATACAAGCTGTTAAACAATAAAGTTGACTCAATAGAATTGGTATCGAATATAAAATTTAACATACCTAACCGAGTAACACACGTAATAAATATTTGTTTCGATTACCAGTTGCTCGATCACAGATCAGTACCGATTCGGTAATAAGCGACGTGATAACGATTTCTTACCCATGGATGTTTAACGTTTTCGCGATCACAATGGAACACGCGTTAAAAGTTATCGATCGGGATTATTAAACGAGCCATACTAGTCGCGAGCCATTTCCCGAGATACCTATATATTATTCGCACATATATTAATTCAATCTTTATTATAATTTAGCCGGTTTTCGGGAAGTCAAATATTGAGAAAAGCAGTCGATAAATATAATAATCCGACAAGCGCATTGATTTGACATTTGACGTAAGGCCGCGATCAATGGCCGCATCGGCCCCAGTCGGCTATCATCGGCTAGGCGGAAACGTCCGAACACACGACGAACACAGCCGAACCGTTACCATGGTATCGAACTGTGATCGGTCAAATCGTTAAGCGTTAGCACGTAAATAGCACGCTTTTAACTACGTCGATAGTTATCTGTGCTTGAGCTACAGTTTGTGTAAGTAATTATTCACAAAATTCGTTTCTGTATCGTACATGTTCAAATTATAATTCTTTTTTTCGGAAATTGATTTATTCAATATGTCCCTTTATTCAGTTAAAAAGAAAATAAAGCTGATGCTCAACCAAAACTGAACACACGCTTTTGTTTAATGTATTTATTATTGTTGTTGTGCAGGGGAAAATAATGTATGTAATTGCCATATCCAGATATCCACACACACCCTCACTCGTCCATTCACCCTGACACACACACACACACACACCCTCGCTCAAACATCCCTTCACCTACAAGACACTTAATTGGTTTATTTTTTATTTTTGTTATTTCTGTAATATTTCATATTGTAACTGTATGTGTCTAAAAACCAAAATAAAAAATAAAATAAAAACTGTTCCATCGCGTTTACTACGCGTATCTCAGAACAATTTTAGTATAGTCATAATGCAACCGACGCATAACCCTATATTCTTACTGTCATCTGGCGAAAGCATTTCGGCTGGCTGTGCGTATCCCTCCCTAGAGCCTTAAACACGCTTATTTTACAAGGCATCTCTTTCTCGGAGTCCTGGACTGCTGACAATCAGTCGGCATTTTACGTCGAAGCTACGTCACGTAGACAAGACCGATGGTATGATGATGATTCAGACGGGGGATGGAAGTATTCGTGGATAGATAGTATTATTATTATTATCAAAAAGTATCTGAAACTAGTTTTTTTTACTTAGAATTACTTTTAATAATCTAAATCTTAGCTATCAAGTAATCGAAACGCCTCTAAATCGTGAGAAAGAAAAAACGGATTATGCCTTACTTTGAGATTTAAAAAACTTAAATCTCTTAATTTATTATACTCTAATAAACCGTTAATTAATTTTTGGCCCTTCCATTCGGATACAAATAAGTTGTAGACGTAAAGAATGAAATTATTATAATATTATAGGCAGACAACTTTTGCTGGTGCCCCTATAATTTTTGTACTGCTCTTGTCTGCCTTCTGCATCTAAACGGTTCTTGAACAGGTTGACCGTAGTGGAGTGGACAACTAGGCCTGGCAACTTTTTCCGGTCTATAACCACCCTACTGGGAAGGAAGTTTTTCTTGTATTGTATTGTATCTTTTTTATTTAGCTATAAAAAGACAGTTTGATACAGCTAGTAATTACAATATCATTATTTCTAAACATTTGACTATAAACTACTTATTTTGATTTTACACTACACTATACTTATTTAAGACATATATTTTACACATTTTTTAAACTAAATTTAAACTCTTCGAACATTTAATTTCATCTGGCAATTTTTCGTATTCCTTTAGTCCTTTATAAAATAAACTGTTTTGTGTTCCCGCTAATCTACACTTTGGGAGACGAAAGTTTCTTCGATTCCTAGTCTCATAGTTATGACTGTCTTGGGTTGTAGCTTAAATTTTTGTTCAAAATATCCGGGGAGCATTTTGTTTTTTACTTTAAAAATAAAAATTAGTACGTTATACATTATTCTTTGCTTTACGTTCATCATTTCAAGTTTTTTTTAGCATAGTGGCAATTCCAGTTCGTCTATGGCATCTTAAAATAGTTCTCATTCCTTTGTTCTTAGGGTTGAGGTGGAATTATATTATATAAATTTGGTCCTTCAAGCCGGATACAAACCGAAATTATTCGTAATTGTTATTGGTATTCAACCGTAACAATATAAAGTTATGCCAAAGTTACGCAAATGTCCATTTCGTCATATTACATTATTAAGTATGCACGTTGAATGCACAAATTCCATCAGCACGCTTTGTTCGTAGATCATGCAAATTGGACACAACCTGTTTATGTAAAATATCAATACATTTTAACTTGTAGAATGCTGTGACCTAACCAATCTTAAATTAGGTCCTCAGAGTTATGTAGCGAGACATTTCGGAAACGCATTAAATATGTGAAGTTATACGTACATAATATTTACATGGTAACAAAGGAGTCGTAAACGCTAATAAAACGCAAGTGAAATATTAAATTTAATGCACGTAGGTTAAAAATAAAATAATTTTTTTTTAAAGCAAATGAAGATTAGAAAAGTGAATTATGTTTTTTTGTTGTTGATTTTTTACGATTTTCATTATGAAACATTTATTTCAGTCTGTTTTTTCACTAAAAATATTTCGTATTATTTATGATGATACATTATATTACAATTCTGATCATCTTGCGTTCATGTAAGAAATTTTGCACCGAGTGCAATGAACCTCGTGATGCAATGCAGTGCTCTAAGTACCATCAGGTGTGAATAAGCGACAGTACGTAAACTTAATTTACCAGCAAAAAGCTTTTTCCATAAAGTTTGTATAAAATGTATAAGACAGTTTGTGGATTCCATGTGCTCCACATAGGGAGCGGATATGGTATGATGATGATGATGATTGTATAAAATAACGGGGGATACTTCACAAAGCGTGGTGGAGCTGTCGAAATTCCACAAAAGTTTTTACTCTCTGGATTATAGAGGTACAGCATAGAAATGGGCAAAGCTGTGATTGGTGGGATTTAAAAATCTTAACCTACTGTATAAATTTCGCTTTTAAATAGCTATTTGATTTAAATTATTTTATTAAACCCAACCTATCTTAACCTACTGTATTAATTTCATAACTTATTATACTATGGATTTACCATAGACGAGTCGTCATAAAAATTATCACGCTTTGTGAAGTATCCCCAAATAACGCGAAATCAAATTTCTTGAGAAAATCACCAAATCTGTAGATACCGTTTTATTTATTCAATTATAGATGATTACCTACTGGGTACATAACGGATTAACTTAAGACTATAAATAATAAGTAAACTGTTCTGGTTAAGCCTTGTATCTTGCAACACTGTATTAGATAACCCGAGTTCAGTATTTATGGAACAGCGCCGAGTTCGCCACACCTTGAAATTTCACTTTTCATACTTCTCGTCTGAAGCCGAGGACTGTTATGTTAATGAAAAACGATACCAGTTGCTCGATCACACATCACTATCGACTCGGTAATAAGCGACGTGATAACGATTTCATACCTATGGATGTTTACGTTTTCGCGATCACAATGGAACACGCGTTAAAAGTTATCGATCGGGATTATTAAACGAGCGCTTCTAGTCGCGAGCCATTTCCCGAGATATATCTTATTCGCACATATCTTCATTCAATCTTTCTCGAGTGCCGTATTGCATTTAGCCGGTTTTCGGCAAGCCAAATATTGAGAAAAGCAGTCGACGTAATAATCAATCCGACAAGCGCTTTGATTTGACGTTTGACGTTCGGCCGTGATATCGCGTGCCGAGCATCTCCGAACGTTGCTTCGGCAATGCTCGGCTCGGTGAACGTGGTATGGAACGTATGCTCATTATGATCGGTCAAATCGTTAGCGTTAGCACGTGGTTAGCACGTTTTTAACTACGTCGATAGTTATCTGTGATTGAGTTCCAGAACCGCATTTTGACTTAACTAGAAAGCTTTAAAAAATACAGTTTATTAATTTGTATTCAATAAAACATATTTTTACACTTGTAGAGGTATTAACAGTCATAAACATGAAAAGTTAGCAGCATAAAAAAATGAAATAGTAAACACTCTGTTCTAATATAATGAGCAATTTTTAAACAACATTTTGAACGTATACAAATACTTGTAGACAAATTACTGGATTATACCCATGCTGGGCTGATATCAGATATTATTATTGATATCCCAACAGAGACAGAGAAACTCTGGAAACGAATGTGGGTTACCTAGGCGTTTATAAGGCTTATGACCTGTCATTGGCTGGGTTAAGTGGCCACTTGATGTACTACAACATTCCCCGTTCCGCCCGTCATCTGACAACCATATATGACAAATTTTTGAAACTATTATATATATCGAGTTGGTACAAAAGTATCCACATTTGAGGTGGTTTATCGACAGTTTTTGACATTTTTTCCCTCTAGTGACATCTGTTGAGAAGATAGTTAAGAATTTTTTTGGCAATCTTCTTCATTGGTGTTCTCAAATGTGGATACTTCTGCACCAACTCGATATATATAGTAGTTTAAAAAAAATGACATATATGGTTGTCAGATGATGGGCGGAACGGGGAATGTTGTAGTACATCAAGGCGACTTAACCCAGCCAATGACAGGTCATAAGCCCTGTAAACGCCTAGGTAACCCACATTCGTTTCCAGAGTGTCTCTGTCTCTGTTGGGATATCAATAATATCTAATATAGGTGATTACTTATCACATTTTTATTAATCCAATACCTCCCTGTAATCTGTAACTGAGAATATTATAAATAACGTCTCGTTGCGTGTCACTTTATTACAGAATAATCTTAACAAATTAAGAAATATAATGACGTAACGCACATACGATATGCTGGCAACATTTAAGACAAAAGACCAAACTTGTTATTCTAACACACGTGCTTTTTTTAGGTTGAGTTCAATTAAATCTTTATAATTACCATCAATCATAATTTTGAAAATTACTTACATTTTTGTTGTCTTCTGACATTACTGCTCAGGTATAGATGTGCAGACACCGAGAACACTTCACTTTAGGGTAACGCAGCCAAAAACACTGAAAAAATATTGATTGAATGAATTAAAAAGAATGTTTCTAAAATCAACATTACTGACCATAGAAAAATGAATGAAATTTTTGGGCTGCTTTCAAACATCATCATCATCAAACCATATCCGCCCCAATGTGGAGCATATGGAATCCACAAACTACCAAGCGATCGGCCGCCAGCTCCCGTGCATCCTCCCAAGTCAAGTCCACGTCCCGCAGCTTTGACGCAAACTGCCGACGAATCATCAACAGTGGACGACCAGGACGCCGAGAACCTGATGCCTTGTAAACTAGGCAAGCATGGTTAAGGCTCTCGGGAGGGCATACGTAGTATATGGCCTAGCCAGCCGAAACGCCATCGCCGGATGACAGTAGATACCAAGGGTTGCTGTGTTCGTTGCCTCGATTCTGTGCTTCTTAAGAAGTCAAACCACCGCACACCTAATATTCTTCTAAGACACCTATTTTCAAAACTCAGAAGTCTGCTATTTTGGGCCCTGGTTAGGTGCCAACAACAAAGAAGTTGTGCTGGAGTGGGTTACGAACCTAGAGATTCCGATCCGGAGTCCCCGAATCTACCACTAGACCACAACTGGGTTCAGTTTATCTCGATCATTTTTATTATATGAAAACAACACGATCTAAGTACTAAATAAGAAATATTTGAATTTGAAAAACCAAGTATGAATTTCATATTTCATATTGACCCCGCAACCACATTAATGGCTTTCCAACGCTCTACCTACTACACTATTTAAATAATAATTGCTGTTAGACTTAGTTTAGAATTCAGCAGTCTAAACCGCAAACCATAACACTGCCAACCTTAGGAATAAACCCCTCAATTGTTAGATAAGCCACGTTGGTTAACAATTCTCGAAACATACCAGGAATGCTCGGATTTCTAAAGAGATTTAGAAATTCAGAGATTGAGATTCGGTGACGTAATCACATAACTTTAAGTCAATACCTAATATAAATGCTTAGATAAGTAGGTCTGAAGTATTATTCCGGAAGTGTGTGCCACACTTTACAAACTAGTTCATTAGGTAACGAACTTTGTATCATAATATATGCTATTTAGATTAAGTCTCGGCTAATCTGATTTCTATTGACAAAAACTGGATTACGAGGCACAGATTTTTTGATGTAGGACTGTAAAGCTGACATTTCTTGTTTAAAATTGGTGGTAATAATGATAAAAAAAAAACTAGTGTAAGTAAATTGATTCAAGTCAAATTAATTAATTAATTTTATTTGAAAAACACAACAGTGAACAATAATTTATACATCATGTTAATAGAAAAAAGCTCCAATTACAGGTTTTCACAGAATGATCTTTAACAGAAAATTAAATGTATAAATTACATAAAGTTTGTTTATGAAAGAAAGGGAAAGGGATAGAAATAGGGCGTAGAAATTAGTATTTAAGAGAGAAATTAAGTCGCTGGAAGTGACTTTAATGTAAGTTTTTGATTTGAGAAAGGTCTTTTACGATTGTTTGGTCATGTAGAGCGAATGAACGATGAAAGAATGGCTAAATCTATGATGCGAGTGTGCCTGGATGTATTATAGAATTCGAAGAAGTCCGACAAAGACGTGGCATGATCAAGTACAAGTGCTTGAAAATGGGCACGTGAAAAGTCGGAATAATCGGCGTGCGTGCATGGGATAATTTATGAATGTGGAGGAAGCAAGGGAAGTACGCCAGGACAGAGTGGTGTGGCGTTCCATCCTCTCTGCTTAACCCTCCGGGGAAAGGCGTGATGGTTAGTTAGTTAGTCAGTCAAAATAAAGTAAGCTGGTTAATTAAAAACCGCTAAAATGCTTATACCTGAAAAAAAAATAATTCAAATATGAGGCTCTTTGACTTTCAGCTGGAGGAATAATAAACATTTGTAACATTACCGTTTCGTATAAACTTTACCACGAGTAACTTAACTACCACTAGCCTTATTATAATTCAACGGCGTCACTTCAAAACTGGTTTGTAACAGATCCACTTTCATTTTCATGGAAGTGTACATTGATGCAAGGTGTTTAAAAAAAGGCACCTTCGTTTTCGCGGCCTTCGACTGAAAGACAGACGTTCTTGTAATGCAATATTTCGTGCATCAGATGAACTTCTGGAACGCTCGAGATTATTGTTAGTAAAATGATTAAGGATTCAAGATTCGTTTAAGAATCAATGAAAGTTATAATCGATTTGTTGAACTGGAGTTCGATATGGTGGGTGGATACTATTGTGGGTACTTTTACAAGTTTGTATATTTTTGTTGCACATCTCTTGTTGGCATTTTTATTTTTTATATGAATTATATTTTCATATTGAAAACGTGATTTAAAAAAACCTTTGTCATTGTTTTGTCTGAAGTGAGGTCAACGTCCGTTAGTTATAATGTAAACTGTCGACGGATTGTAAGCAGTGGATGAAACTGCATATGTACTGAAACTGCAGTTGATCGCTTAAATTACAAAAAGTATATGTCATTTTTCTCCTAACCTGTTTAAGTCAGAAAAATATTTTTTTTTCAAACATGAATTTGGCAACAAAACAATTGTTGAAAATCCACTAACATTTGCAATATTACGTTTTTAAGCTACGTTATAAAAAAATTCAGTCGCGGGTTTAATTCCCATGAAATATTTATTTCCATGTGATCTTCATATTGATATTTCATGTGTGATACCTACCTTGGACTGGTACTGAAGCGTATGACTGATGATCTTACCTTCGTGTAATAAAAATAATCAAGATACACTGCATTTGGTGTACCGATGCAGTGCCCTATGCACCATTGGGTGCGGATAATGGATAGTAGTAGTATAAAAAAAAGTGCTTTCTAAATTATTTTTTTTATATTAACCTTAGAGGCTTGCACTCATACCCTCAAGATTTTGAAACATTATTATTATCATTCAAGCATGAATATAATATGAAATGTTAAATAGCATAAACGTTTTTCTGCCAAAAAATAAACAAGGAAAATTAGTTGATAGCCTCGAATCTATTTATTTCTTTAACATTTACAGTTTTTTTATAAATATGTAGATTATTTATTTGATAATATATTAATGTTAATCAATAGCTGAATATGAATGCAAAACGAGTAAACTTTAAAAAGTCATAAAACTTATGCAGTAATATGTTACGGTATTTTTAAACATGAAATTCGTGAATTTCAAGGTTTGATTTATTAAATTCTTTGTATTTTATCCACTTAAAAAGATTACATTTTTTTAAATAATCAAATTTAATAAAAAAATAGTTATCACATAAGTTTTAACGATATACCTACATGAAATAGTACTAAGTGTTATTTTATACAGATATTTTGTCAGAAACCGTATACGAGTAGTTAAGTGTCGGTTTTTTTTTTTTTTATAAATTTTTTTCGATTTTCTATTATTTTCACACCGCTAACAATTCTTTGGTAGTGCCTACGTTAGAACTCATTGGCATGACTAATGACATGAATGAACATGAAAAAAAAAAAAAAAAGAAATATCTGTTTCGCCGGCAGGTGCTTGTAGTATGTCAAAAATTACAGGGTACCTTAATAGTAATTGTTGCCTTTATAAATAGAACAGACAATTAACTTTTGGATAGGGAGTCATTTTTTACACACTTTGTATTTATGATATTTTTTTCTTTGTTTACAGTCGTGGCCCAAGAGAGCTTCAAGTGCCCCGATGACTTCGGCTTCTACCCCCACCACATCAGCTGCGACAAGTACTGGAAGTGCGACAATAATGTGGCCGAGCTGAAGACGTGCGGGAACGGGCTGGCGTTCGACGCCACAGACTCCAAGTTCCTCACAGAGAACTGCGACTACCTGCACAATGTCGAGTGCGGAGACAGGACGGAACTTGGTAAGAAGTTTAACTTTGCGATAAGTACTGTACCCATTGATTAGAGATGAACTCTGCCAAAACCTCCAACTCCGCCAGACGCGTATTCAGTATTTCTTCAACCGCCGAGTCGGACGTTCAGAAAACATTCCGAAATGCCTTCCTGTGTAGTGAAACCGTGTAAAAACCGTACGGATAAAATTAACAAAAAAGATGGTGTAACTTTCCACATGTAAGTGTTTATTTATACTTGTTTACATAGCCTAAAATAATTATTATTCAAAGAAAGTTTTCTTCTTAAATAATAGCCAACAGCCCGTCCACAAGAGAAAAAAAAGTCATATTAGATGCATGGTAAAATTCATGAACGCTTCTCGTAAGAAACGGGTTAGTATTGTATACTGTTACTCTAACCCTATATATAGCCCATACCTTTTGCGGATGCTTGCCGGTAGTCGAAGGGCTCTGACGGGTCGACCCGTGTAAGTGTATTGAGGTGCGGAATCTTCGTGTCATTACTTTTTCTAAATAATTTACTCTGCAAGGCAGATCTAAGTGTATTATAAATCAATGGCTCCACGTAAGAAGCGGATATGGAGTGAAGAAGTACTGTAAATATGACTAATGTGGCCGAGTTGAAGACGCACGAAAATGGGCTGGCGTTCGACGGCGCAGACTCCAAAATTCTTACAGAAAACTGCGAGGACGGAACTTGGTAAAAAATTTAGCTGTGACAAATACTGGATGTGTGACAATAACGTGGCCGAGTTGAAATCAGAACGGAAATTGGTAAGAAGTTGAAATTAGCTGCGACTGTACGGAAAGTGTGACAAAAGCTATACAATGAAAGCCCCACCCTTTCCCTAGACTGTTTTTAAGACTATTGAGTCTTTTTTCAGTCCAGCCAACTCTACCGATTTTTTCAACAAGCTAAACCGTGATTTTAAGATTGTTAGTGTGATAAAAATACGGATGAATTTACGTTATGTACGCGAACAAATTCTTTCATTGCCCCTACCACTGTCTCGGCTTATGTATAATAATTGTCATTGTTTCCATCACCCAAACCAACCAGAGTCGGCCCAAATTAACAGTTATAGGGTATGTTAGTTCCTACCCCGATCATTATTAATTAGTAATTACAACCACCCAAGTGGAGACGGTATCCCGCCTTGCAAGGCCCCCCATCCCAGACATCCACCCGTGCATCCACGGTCAGGGTCTCAATGGGAGGGGGATTAGGGAAAGAGGGGAGGGGACAGAACGCATGTGTGCATCTCACACTATCATCCTATCATCTTATCTGGCAGACACTATTTCATACGTCCCCTGCCGTACCTTATCACAATACCTACCCAAAGACCATCCTATCCTTACAAAAGACACAATACAATTATAGCAATACAGTGTAGAGCTCTCTCGAATGCTCTACTGGCGATAGGAAAAGAAGTGGTGGAGCCACTACGTCAGAATCTTTCTATCTCCATTTATTGGTATAGCCAGCCCCAAAGATATGCAAGATTTCAAATTTTTTATCCCTTTATCAGTTTTAGATTTGTCTACAAAATTTGTATGATTTTCTGGAACTGCTGGAACGGAGAAGCTTCCAGATACCAGTGCTCCCCAGGTCTGGCCTACGACAGGGAAGCCAGGGTCTGCATGTGGGCTGACCAGAGTCCCAGAGTGCAAAAACGAAGGTAAGGAGACAACAATCAATA
>JAGVSP010001888.1:0-33990 GCA_022494985.1 Micrasema minimum
AAACAAAACCAGACACAAAACATTTTTTTTTTGTAGATGATTAGAACGAAAAAAATATTTAAAATATGCACACATCTTCCTAGCTTTTCTACCGTATACTTATAATAATTATTACACGTTTCGTAGATTTTAACTCAAAGGTAAAAATATTGAATTCACGGAAATTTGATAATTTCATTTTCACAATGTAATAAATAAAAACATCAATCTTTACGTTGATTACAAATGATAATATGGCCCATTCTCAGAATACACTAAGATACTTACTACATTTTCCTTTTATATCTAAACTTGTTTTCGTAAAACAGACGACTGTAGAACAGAATATCGAGTTTTATAAATATAATATCGAATATTAGCTTGTCTAGAAAAATTTGAAAACTTTTACCAATACCGTCACGTATTTACTGATAAAAGAAAACAGATCTTAACAGGATTTTTATTTCCCGTATTAAGTGAAAATGAGTACTAAATTACTTGAATATAACTTCGTCAAACATGCTTTGAAATAATTTAGTTTATATTTGCCATATTTGCAAAATAATTCGTAAGCTTTCGATATAAACATCTAAACATTTGAAGATCGACTGTCTGATACATATACACATTCTTATATGTCAAATTTATTTGTCATTTGATTAAAAAAGAGTGGCAAGGCTGAGATAAGCATTATCGACAAAATTTAAGAAAGGGCTTTTACGATGGTTTGGTCATGTGGAGCGAATGAGTGATGAAAGAACGGCTAAAAAGAAGTTTAAATGCGAGTGTGCCTGAATGTAGAAGCCGCGGAAGGTCGAGAAAGACATGGCATTGTACCAAAAGTACGTCAAGCAACTTGAAAGTGGACATGTGAAAAAGTCGAAATAATCGGCGTATGTGCATGAGAAGATGTATTAATGTAGAGGAAGCAAAGGAAGTATGTCAGGACAGAGTGGTATGGCGTTCTATCCTCTCTGCCTACCCCTACGGGGAAATGGCGTGATGGTAGTTAGTCATGAAAAAGTCTGTTTATTTATGTATTTATTTATTGATTTTTTTATTAATTTTTAATGTGAAAGTTTTATTACATAATCGGATCGTTTCTAGACTGACTAGCTCGAAAATTCCATTTTCTTAAAAAAATAAAAACCGTTGCATGAATGTACCAAAGCTAGTTTTATTTTACTTACAGTCGTTAAGTTTGATTTAATGACTGAAGTTTATTTTTATTTAACTAGCTGAAGCATTCATTAAGCATAGGTACTTCTCCTAACTTAAGTTGCATCGATGTTATTAAAACTTATCTGATATAAGATACTAACGTTGGCCTAACTTTTAAGTAGGCAACCCCTAACTAGATCAGAAGTCATCGAGTCCATTTCTGAATCAAGAGTGGTAGATTTATCAAACTGTATCATTTATCTAATAATAGAAAAATAAAAACCCTTATTTTAGGTGGGTAAATTATATTGGTTTCAAGTTTTGGATACTCGTGGCCCCGTGGTGTAATAACTGGTGACGGGTAATAGTAATAAATGGTGATGCTGGAATCACGCCACGTGGATGTCGGGTTCCATTCCTGGTGAGGTATACAAAAATCATAAATAATTTTTCTCAAGCCTAAATAAATTATTGCGCTTACATTATTATTTTAAATACCTACAGTACTTTTATTTTAATGGTTGGTTTGATTTTCATTCATATTTTTATTTAATAGGGGTTAAATGTAACATATTATTAAGCACATACAAAATATCCAAATTGCCTTCATAAATCATGAATGTCGGTAAAGTCTGCCGATTGATTTGACTTAATTCAAAATTGGGGGTGTCTCTTAAAGGCAGTAAATGCCCCGTGTATTTTCAATTTGGGGGGAAATCCTGCTTACGCTATCACTTTTACGGCATACGTGTGAAAGCACAAACGACTAGTTACACCGAAGCACATAAATTTATTTTTCAATCTCCTTTAAAGGGAGTTTTCAGAAAAGTCCTGGTAAACTCTGTGTAAACACTTCTTTTGGGAAAGATTTGTAGCGTAATAGGTAGAAATCCCCCACCCCTAAGAATTTGTTTTTAAAATTACCCCTTGATGAAAAACAACCCTTTCAGTTGTATAAAGGTATAGAGATATGGTGTAGCTGTCATTCAAAGCTCTAAGCTTTCTCGGTATATAGTGGGGGGCCTTTGTTTGATAAGCACGTTTAAGAAGTGAACGAAAACGTGAATGGCCCAACGATCTTAGAGAAAGGAAGAAAGTAGGAAGAAAGTAGATGTTCTATTTCGGAAAAAATATTTATATAATAAAAGCGCTGACACCGTAAGACAAAATGTGAATTCAAAGGAACTGACAAGCTGAATAGAGATCGCTTTTGATACATAAACGCCGATTACGTGGCTGGTTTTATTTACGCCGATTTTGTTAACATATAGTCTGGAAATTTATGGGTTCATGTGAATTTTAATGACAACATGTATTATAACAGAGTAATAATTTTTAAATTTTTGATTTTTTTTAAAGAAGCATATTAATATATTTTCTTAACCTAAAGTTACTTATTTCTTAAATACGGACCCTTTTTTTAAACAGGATAAATTAATAACTAATAAATTTTTTTATCGCTTCTGGTATTTCTTCAAACATTTTCATTGCTCGGTGCATTAACGAATTTCGTGCCTTAGATTTTTTACGAAACGGTAGCCTCAGTCTATCTCTTATGTATTTTGTAATAATAAAAATTTTAATAATTATAATTTTTTTTGTCCACAGAAGCAGAATAAACCAGCTCAGAAAAGTGTTCTACTCTCTGGTAGTAAGTAAATCAAGAAAAATAATGGAATCGGACAGTTAAAAACAACAATAATAATCGGGAATATAATTCTAACAGTCAAAGACAAAAACCAACAAAACCAGTCCAAGAATACGCCCTAGCCCTGGCGCTCGAGGTTCAAGAATATATTTCTAGCAGAGAAAGCACTCCCGTCCTGGCTCTCGAGGTTCAGGGTAGTAATTCCAACAGCCAAATATTAATAAACCAACAAGACGAGTCTAAGGAAGCGCTCCCGCCGAATATAATTCTAACAGCCAAAGATTAACAAACCAACAAGACGTATCCAAGGAAGTGCTCCAGCCCTGGCCCACGTGGTTCAGGAATATAATTCTAACAGTCAAAGATTAATAAACCAACAAGACGAGTCCAAGGAAGCACTCCCGCCCTGGCTCACGTGGTTCAGTAGCAGATAGATATGTCGTGTGCTGTGACGTGATGCTGACGTGGGCGCTGGTGCTGGTGGCGCTCGTGCGGCCCCTGGACGGGCTCGGAGGGGCGGAGGGGGTGGTGGAAGGGCCCCCCAAGGGACAGGGCAGCGAGTGCCCCAGCTATGCGGACAACCCTATCTGCCCGTGTTACAACTTTGAAGATGGTAAGAAATTTTATTAATTTTTATAATTCTAAAGAGTCGTCATTTTCCATTCCAGTCAAGTCCATTTTGTCCAATTTTTATGAAAAATTAACTGATTATATAAAGTTCTAGCTTATTTTAAGAGTCTCTTTTGTATTCTGCAAAACAAACACAGTCTGATAACAACTAGGAAACGTCGTCCAATATCAAACCAACAAAGAGGTGCACATTTTTGTTAATATCTTTTGTTAGCCCTCTCGCCCTCCTCCCACGTCAGGCCCGTATCTATCAGCTCCCCCCCGAACACACCCGTAGGATGGTCATCGACGGTCTGCCAGGACGGCTGTATCCTCATTCTCTTTACTTATCCTCTCCTGCTTTTAATTTTTCAGATTTCCCAACACATACACCACACTCCACACACATTCAACAACACACATACACATGACATAACATAACCACTTCACGTCTTTAGAAATTTGTCTTGTACATTGTGTTGTCCACGTAATTGGTGTTATGTTCTATATGTTCCTTAATTTGAAAATTCTGTTAATTTGTACTAAACATAGCACTGTGTGTACAACATTAAAATATAAATAAATAAATAAAAATAAATAAATAAAAACAAAACAAAACGGACAAGACTAACTAAAAATGTATGAAATGCGAACCTGACTTGAAAAAACAAAAAGTCACGATTCCAGAATCCATATGTGTAGGATGATGATGATGATTGAAATATAATATGCAATGTTTTTTGGTTGGAACTAGGTTTTTCATTGTACTCATACTCGTGTGTTCTTATTTATTGTTATTTTTTCAGGAATATTCTTAGAGTGTCCCGGAGCGACTCCCGGGTCGTTGCGGGACGTGCTCTCCCTCCTGGCGGCGGGGGGCGCGGGGAACCCCGGGTCCGGGGGGAGGGTCCTCTCTCTCTCCGTGTACGAGCTAGACCGCGGTGTGACGTCACTCACCGCCGACCTCTTCCCCCCCGCCACCCCGCTTCTCTCGCACCTTCACATCTCCCACTCCAGCCTACAAGACCTCCACGACGACTCTCTACAAGCGCTTAGCTCGTCACTCGAGTCCCTGGCGTTGGTCTCTGCTAAGCTCACTCATATTCCCCAGAAAGCTCTGGCGGGACTTAACAAACTCATATCGCTTGAATTAGAATCCAACAAAATAGAAGAAATTCCCAATTACAGCTTTTACGGCCTCCGCCTTATCAAATTAAACATGAAAGGCAATCAACTCTCGAAAGTGTCGGAGTTCGCATTTGCCGGACTAGAAGACTCTATGGCGGAGTTAGAGTTAGCGGAGAACAAGTTAAAAGCCTTCCCTATGGCTGCTCTGAGACGATTGAAATATTTGAGGTCTCTCAGACTCGCGTGGAACGAAATAGATTTATATACCGATGACAGTATCTCGAGACTCGATTCCTTAGTCTTCTTAGATTTAAGTTCAAATAACTTCGAAATAATCCCAGAAGACTGCTTCAGATCGTGTCCGTCCCTGAGAACATTGTCTCTATATTATAATTCGATCGAAACGGTCCACAAATTAGGTTTTTTTACTCTGAAAAACCTAGAATCTTTAGATTTAAGCCAAAATAAAATAATTTATCTAGATAGAGATATCTTTAGAATGAATAAAAAACTTAAAACAATAGACTTAAGTCACAATCATGTGCACCACATAGGTGGGCTATTCATGGATCTACCAGATTTAAAAGAACTCTTTTTATCAGAAAATAATGTTCTCGAAGTACCACACGATGCATTTACGCACTCTTCAATGCTCACTGTTATTTATTTAGAACAAAACTCAATCCGGAGAATAGATCCTGAGAGTTTATCAACTTTAACAAACTTGACTCAGCTGCACATGGGATCAAATTTTATTTCGCAAATTCCTCAAAATATATTCTACTACAATAACGATTTAAGTTTACTAAGTCTCGATAACAACAGGGTAATAGAAATTGAACCAGGGACCTTCGATAATATGGCGAGTTTGAAAGAGATTCGATTACACAATAACAGACTGGAAGCTATTCGTAACGAGGTGTTTACGAGTTTGCCATCTCTTCTCGAATTACACCTGCAAAATAATGCTATCTCAGACATCGAAACTGGCGCATTCGGAAATTTGCAAAGTCTACAACACATTAATCTGCAAGGAAACATGCTTAGAGCTCTGGGAGATGTGTTTTTGCGCAGTTCAACCTCTTTAGTTTCGATTCAATTGGACTCTAATCGGATTAAAACCTTTCACGAAAGTTTCTTCGCTCGACAGTCTAATGCGCAGATTTTATATCTTGGACATAATCAGCTTTCTAAGTTAAGTCATTCTTTATTCGGTGACTTGTTTATGATTCAACGCATATACTTAACAAACAACAGTTTGCAAGAAATTGAAGATGACACATTTAAAGCAATGCGCGCGCTTAAAATATTAGATTTGAGCAGAAATTTTATCAACAAAATATCGAACAAAACTTTTCATGAACTACACGAGTTAGAAGAACTAAATCTTTCTGAAAATAATATAACATATATCGAATCAAAGTCTTTTGAAACACTAAAAAAGTTGCGTACCCTTGACCTGGCTAATAATTTCCTTAAATATTTACAAGAAGATTTGTTTCAAGGACGACTTCCGATACGAGTGCTAAACTTAAATAACGCAACTTCCGGATAATATATTTGCTAAGAATATAAACTTGGGAAGAATCGATTTGAGTCTAAACCTTTTAAAAGATTTAAGAAAGGGTATATTTAGTAGTACGACAATGTTAAAAAAACTTTACATCAAATCCCCTTTCAAAAATTCACGATTTGAGCACAATTCACAAATACCCATCTTTGCAAGAAATACATATCTCTGGCACTAACTTGAGTATAGTAACAAGTAAGGATTTTGAATCGTTTGCATCTCTGCAACACTTGTTTTTTGGGCACAATATAATTTCGCGTATATCACCTGGAGCATTCAAAAGTCTGGAAAATTTAGTTACTCTTGATTTGAGTTTCAACAATATAGACTTACTTCCGAGAGAAAGATTGCAGGGACTGAACTTGTTAAGGTTACTCAATTTCACGCATAATCGATTAAGGGGAACTGGAAGATTTTCCATATGATTTGAGTTCGCTGCAAACTCTAGACTTGTCTTTTTAATAACATAGGAAAAATTATCTAAAGAAGTGTTCCAGTACATGGATGGACTTACAGAGTTACACATACAAGGCAACTGGATAGCGACGATATCAGTAGAAGCCTTCAAGCCCCTGAAGAAATTGAAATTAAAATCACTGTTTTCCTTAAAATGACAAATCCAACAATCAAGTTTATTATTTTATCTTTGTCTTATATTTATTCTATTCAACACATTTTGTTATATCCAGCCTTCATTTACTAAGAATTCACCTGATTAATTTGTCTCCTTTTCAGAAAACCCCTTGATCTGTGACTGCGACACCCACGAGTCATGGGAGTGGATCCGCGACCACCGCCGCCAGCTGGGCACCTCGGCTGTGTCTGGCCCCCGTTGCGAGTTGCCCGCCGCCGTACACGGGCTGCTACTGATCCGGCTGGAGCCCATACAGTTCTGCGACAAGCCACTGGTACTGAAGCTGGCCATACAAGACATACAGCCCTTCTCTGTTCTGGTATCCTGGCAGAGCAGGAATCATTCTGGACTTCACGGGTACCAAGTGGCGTACTACGCTGAGGATAATCTGATGGAGGTATTAAATTTGTCCAACTAATCAATAAA
The DNA here is from genome assembly GCA_022494985.1 of Micrasema minimum. NCBI lineage: Eukaryota > Metazoa > Arthropoda > Insecta > Trichoptera > Brachycentridae > Micrasema > Micrasema minimum. Next base: position 7,156 of record JAGVSP010001888.1, read on the forward strand.
ACTAATGGTGCCTTAAAATCGGTAGTATCTAATAAGTGCTTATCAAAAGAGGCTAAATTGGCAGTGCATCATAGAGTTCTGGTACCAACCCTTATTTATGGAAGCGAAGCATGGAGTTGGAAAAATAAGGATGAAAGTAGATTGAATGCAGTTGAAATGCGATCTCTCAGGCGAATGTGTGGTAAAACTATGTATGATAGGTGCACTTTTGTTGAAATTAGAGCAGAATGCAAGGCTGAGATAAGCATTATCGACAAAATTAAGAAAGGTCTTTTACGTTGGTTCGGTCATGTAGAGCGATGGATGATGAAAGAACGGCTAAAAACATATATGATGCGACTGTGCCTGGATGTAGAAGTCGAGGAAGGCCGAGAAAGACATGGCATGATCAAGTAAAACCAGTGCTTGAAAATGGGCATGTAAGAAGTCGGAATAATCGACGTGCGTGCATGAGAAGATGTATGAATGTGGAGGAAGCAAGAGAAGTATGCCAGGACAGAGTGGTGTGGCGTTCTATCCTACCCCTTTGGGGAAATGGCGTGATGGTTAGTTAGTTAATCAATAGAAAAATATCACCGTTATATGATAGCATTCATAAAATCCTTTCTTTTTGATTTCCGGTTAAGTGCTCTAATCGCTGAGATAAACGGACACCTTTCCAAAACAGATCCAACTGTAAATTTCTAGTTCCAAGTTAAATGAGGTTTTACGACACCTTCATATAAATTCACAGTAAGCTACTAAATTAACAATGTAATAACTTCCGATGCATTTGCGTTACCAGCTAAATATTTTTAGTTTTTACGTAAATGAGATATTCTCTATCGATAAATGAAATAAACTTTAAAAAAATCTTAAGTTAGTGGGATCTTTTCTGCGTAAAGGTGTCCAAACGATCGATTGATTTTAGCGAGAAATGAAAAAAGGGCTGTTGTAATAATAAATGCAATTTTAAAATTTCATTCTTAAATAAATCATGTAAAAATGAATGGAGGTATTTGTCGTTTGATTTTATAAATGTATTTAATTATAATATTTAGTTGAGGAAGGCCGAAAAAGACACGGTATGAACAAGTTGGAAAGGCAAAAAATCAAATCAAATTATGGCACATGAGAAGATGTATAGATGTAAAAAAATATGTTGTCCCAGGAATAAGTAGTGTGGAGTTTAATCCTCTCTGTCAACCCTATAAAACGTGAAATATCAATGTAAAAAAACACATTTTAAATTAGCATTTCATATTGACACCCACGGGAATCGAACCCGCGACTTCGTGTAGGGTGGCCCGATGCGCTAACTACTACACCACGAGAAGGACCTGGTATAAGAATACGTCTTAATAAATAACAAAACGTGATAATTTTTTAACGGGTTTATAAAATAACTTTATAACCAGTATATAACTTGATACCAGTTTATAAAATAACATGATAAGCAGTTATTCCGTAGTACTTAATTAGAAATTAGAACACAGTTAATGAAAACAAATCTGTATTTTGAAAAAGTAATCAACTCCAAGTGCCTCACATCCCTTCACTTCACACGCGTTTTTGAACTTGATAAAAAACCCTTTACCAAAAAGAAACCATTTTAATGAATACAAATAAATACCGCCGAGCTTCATAATTAAACGAAACGGCATTGCGGAAAATGAACTCACAAAAATATACATGTAACAGTATCAGAAGTGGACAAATCCACTCCAAACAGAGAACTTTATGTTTTTTTTATGCGTCTTTCAGCTTTAAAAAATGAAAATAAGTTATTATGACAGACAGAGATAGACAGATTTCAGACACTGATTAAAAAAAATCATATGAAAAATACAATTGTAAAAGTCATGAATCAACATTTTGTATGGGTAACCCGAGGTTGCATCGCCGGATGCCGTGGATCGTTTCAAACACAGTACTTTAAGGGTTAATTAAAAATAAAATATTGATGTTATTATTCATTTTACATTTACAACATATTATATTTATTTAAAAATGTATGTTTTATTTGTTAACACAAAAAACGTTTTTCATTTCTCAACGAAAAAAGTTTTTTATGTCATAAATTGCTTAGGCGTAGTTTATTCTTAGGCGCATCACCCTAATGTGAAATGTTCTCGATCTAGGGACACCTATTATAATAGGATTTCAATATCAAGGTTAAATTCCCTTTAAAAATTGTACAATCATTAAAATGTAAACTGTGATTCTTACAGTTGAAATTCGAACACTTTTTTTTTATATATATATTTATACCACCTAACAATTTATAGGCAACAATGACTGTTATTAAATGACTACAACACAGAATGTTCGGATAAATATTTTATCAATTAAACTATATACTACTTTCCCTTATACGCACCCAATGATGGTGCATAGGGCACTGTATTGGTGCAATGACTTTCGCTTCAACACCAGTCTAATGTGAAATATTTATGTAAAAACCACATAGAAAAAATATTTCGTTTGGAATCGAGCTCGTTACAAATTGGGTTCTTCCCGATTTTTTATTTCTTATTTCGAAAAATTGATTGAAAAATTACCATATCAAGGGAATCTTTTTTAATTTTTACGATGTAGTATGAATTTTTTAGCGCGGTTTGAAATAGCGCTTTTTTCAAATCGCTCGCAAAATCCTTGATTTGGCGCGCATGCGGTGTGACGTCACAGCAATATAGGCGCTCACTTCGTAATGAATTTCACGCCTTTAATGGTAGACGGGTATGACGTCATTAACCAATAACGGGCGTTAAAAATCATTCGTATTTTCGTGTTTTTAAAACATAAATTTATAAATGAAAACAAAATTTTTGATCATTGTGTTTTATATCGTTGGAATTGTAAAAATTTACTTTAAATCTTTATAACGTTTTTAAGAATATTCGTGTTATCGGAAAGAACCCTATTAAATAATAATTCAACTTTTATGTCTCCAAATTCAATTAGAATATTTAAAAAAGCGGGAAGTGCCTGTTTTTTATGCTAGTCACACAAAAAATCCATCGCATCGCCAATCTCAACCATCACCCGTATGATGTGTTTACTAACTCACTCGCATTATTTATCTTGCAGATTACATTCCCAAACTTCTTGCGCGATTCATTTAACGTGGAAAAATATTTACCCAATATTTCACCCCATGATTTAGCCTGCTTTGATTCTATCCGGAATTAAGTGTTTGCGATTCCGTGGAATATTCCGCGGGATGAATTTTTATTAGTGGCGAATTCGAACGACATCTGATTTTTCGCAGATTTTATTCGGATAAATAAACACATTACCATGAAAACCTTTAATATTGGCGGCGATTGGTGCGGATCGGCGCGATTCTATTCGGTTCATACTTATTCATAAGTCCTGCCGAATAATTTCATAAGACGTGTTGCCTTCTGGGTTGTTTAGGGGTGGTTAGTGTGGGGAACAGGTTTGCCTTAAGGATTGTACATTTAAAAGTCAAATAAAGCTGAAACTCTCCCTTTCAATTTCAACCGAATGGCACGATACATGGCTATTAGCAATAAGTATGATTAGTTGAGTTATAAAATATGTACTAGTAGAGTCGAAATAATACGTATTTATATTAGCATGTTGTTTTGTCAGTATATACATGGGTTAATGCTATGTAATGTTCATTTTATTTCATTATACCATATCCGCTCCCTATGTGGAGCATATGAAATCCACAAACTTCCTCCAGGCCAAAGCGATCGGCCGCCAGCTCCCGTGCATCCTCCCAAGTCAAGTCCACGTCCCGCAGTTCTGACGCAAACTGCCGACGAATTGTCAACAGTGGACGACCAGGACGCCGAGAACCTGATGCCTTGTAAAATAGGCAAGCGTGGTTAAGGCTCTTGGGAGGCATACGTAGTATATGGCCTAGCCAGCCGAAACGCCTTCGCCGGATGACAGTAGATACCAAGGGTTGCTGTGTCCGTTGCCTTACCCATTGTATTGTTAACAACATGTATTGTTAACAACAAAACGTTTTTAACAAATTAAAGGTGTCTTCTTGCTGCTTTATAGCAAAATTATAATAATAATAGAGGTTCCTATCTAATATAGTAACAGTAGGTTAGAAAATTATTTTCAAAAGCGTATATATTTTCTAGTTTTTGCACGACAAAAAATGAAATGCTAAAGGTATATAAATGATACTTTTTTTTAATTGACATTACTTTGGTGGATTCCATGATTAAATTATTTGAATGTAACTAAAAAAATTAAATAAAAATACTTGGTTCACTTTTTTTTATTTGACCAGTTAGTGCTTTTACCCTGTTACGGGCCTTAAAAAAATACAGATTTTTAAACTAACTTGATGGTATTCTCGGAAGGTAGATAATCTCAACGGAATGAGGTTTCATTACTTTTTAATTTTTTTAATAGAAACTGCGATGAATTTATTGGAGTGATATTATGTGTTCTTACGCTATTGGTATTCTTTCAGTTTATCTGTTTTACTTTTTATTAGTACCTGGTGATAATTTGAGTTTTTTTTCAGATTCGGGGGAAAATACTTGAACCAACTGCCAGATCCACGAGGCTAAACAAACTAAAGTCCTTCAACAGATACGTCATCTGCGTCCTCGGTCTGGGGGACTGGCCCATGCGTGGCCCTGCCGGCCCCACCGCCCGGATCGCCATGAGGCCGGAGAACGAAAGCCTCCAGTTCACCTCGGAGGAGATCTTCCACGACTCCATCCTCCCCCAAATGGTGGACTCGCCCACCAGCAAGTGCACTTCGGTCGTCACCCTCGAACAACCGGGAAGCCTGATGAACGAGTCCATTATGCATCACAACTCTATGGGGATCACGTCTGTGTTAACCAGGAGATTAGGCCTCATAGTTGGGTGCTGCATGGGCTTCGTGGTGTTCATTGTAATGGTGTCGGTTCTAGGTTACATGAAGATTAAAAAACAGAGACAAGTAGCAAAAAGAGAACAGCCTGTTCAACCGGATTATATATCGTATTAAAACAGGGCCAAAGTGACACCTTTTTACGTAAATTTAACCTTATGGTATTAATTTAATACGAGTGTTTTTTAACATTTTAAGTAGTGTTGTAAATACATAGAACTGTTTTGTTAAAAATATTTATCTGAAAGATGCGTTTGATGTATTGTAGATATTATATACCTAGGAACTAATAATCCGTGTGAATGAATGTTGTTTAGAGCTAAATGCAATATCATTTTTCACGAAGCAAACCGTTGGCGTTGCGTTGGCTCTACGTACCTACTCGTAAAATCATTGATTTATAATACATTTAGATCTGCCTTGCAGAGTAAATTATTTAGAAAAAGTAATGACACGAAGATTCCGCACCTCAATACACTTACACGGGTCGACCTATCAGAGCCCGTTCGACTGCCGGCAAGCATCCACCCACACACCGCAAAAGGTATGGGCTATATATAGGGTTACAGTAACAGTATAAAATACTAACCCGTTCCTTACGAGGAGCGTTCATGAATTTTACCATGCATCTAAAATGACTTTTTTTTTTTTTCTTGTGGACGGGCTGTTGGCTATTATTTAAGAAAAAACTTTCTTTGAATAATAATTATTTTAGGCTATGTAAACAAATATAAATAAACACTTACATGTGGAAAGTTACACCATCTTTTTTGTTAATTTTATCCGTACGGTTTTTTACACGGTTTCACTACACAGGAAGGCATTTCGAAATGTTTTCTGAACGTCCAACTCGGCCGGCGGTTAAAGAAATACTGAATACGCGTCTGGCGGAGTTGGAGGTTTTGGCGGAGTTGAAGTGTCATTCATTTTTTGGGTTCAGATCAAATCTAAGTGTATTAATAAATCAATGCGTAAATTAAACTAATCGAAATATCTCGTTTATTTAGCGTTGATCCTCCGGTTTGATGCGTTTAAAATGATGATGTATGTGCAGCTTAAGAGTCTCTGAGACCAACTTATCATACATTTATAATACCTAAACAAAATATTAAAAAGTTTCTTAGTATTGTTACGAAATACGACTGTACAGTGTAGATATAAAAATACACCATGTATATTTATTGTAATGTTTGACATTTTCAATTAGAGAAAAACTGCGTCTTAGTATTTTTATGTCTATTAAGGTTAGATACAGGTGAGATTTTCTGAAAATCGAATTGTATCAATTACAATAGTTTTATTTTTACTGTTATGAATAAATATGTCCATCAAGTCCAATCTTTAAATAAAAAAAGGGATTTTCAATATTATTGTTATGCAAATGAACTCTGAGATCAAAGTTATTAACATTATTTTAAATTTTACATCTTTTTTTATACAATACTAACTATACTTAACTATACTTTAACTATACTTTTTATTTTATTTTAAAAAGATGTAAATTAACAAAAAATCTCTGGAATTCATTATTTGGTAATCCGAACATAAAATTGAAAAGAGTTAAAACAATTTTAATACTTAATTAAATAACATCAAATGTTAATTCATTTAGTTCTTGTGCCATATTGTATTAGTTTAATACAAAAAAATATATATAAATAGTAGAATATTTATATTTCACAATCATGCAAAGCTGTAAATTTTTAAAACACTGTATACTTTACAAATAAAATTATAATAAACTATTTAAAGACCTTTTGTTACCTTTACCAAAAAATAACTGTAAAATAATATTTTCCTGTAAATAAATAAATATTCATGTAATCCGATAGAATAATATACAATACGAGACGTGCAGATTTTTTTATTGTTAGAAATTTTCTGGTTTTGAAATTGATTCGAAATTTTCTGGTTTTGAAATTGATTCGAAATTTTCTGGTTTTGAAATAGAAAAAAAATAATATAGGATGAATTTATGGCTGATGTTATTCAATTTTATGCATGCATGCAAATGTATGTTTTCATAGATTTTATTGCGATTTAAAATGCATTTTTCATGGTTTATTCAACAGTTGCTGTCAATTGTTTGAATCTTTGAAAAAATATGTAAATGATATTATTTTACTCATAACTCAGGCTACAAATATGAAACTTCTTGACTGATTCCATACATTTTCTTGGTTTGTTTTTTATACATAAATTTTTTATATGGGTAGTCTTTTCATCGCAGATACTAAATTTCTCATAAAAGTTGTATTTTTTAACATTTTCTTATTTTTTATTTTTGAACTTTTAAAACAAGTTAACTTACTTTAACTCCTTTATTATTTCCATACCTACTATTAAAAAAAACCATTTTCGTATATTTATATTATTTCAATTCTACGATTTGTTCATATTTACACAAAAAAGCAATATGAATAAGGTAATAAAAGTATGAAAAATTCATTTGTTTTATTTTTAAAAATATAAATAATCCAAATCGTTGAAGACAAACTCTGGATTTTGTACATTAATATAATATATATCAACAGAGACGTGAGGTTTGGAATGGGTAAGATGCAAAGTAACAAAGTATTTCTACTAAAATGATTCGCACTTTTCTCAACAGATGGCAGTGAAAGCTCGCACGAGAACCAACGCATCACTTCGCTGTATAAATATTAAAGTTCCAAAAATTGAAAAATATGGATATCAGAAACTAGGCGTAATGGAAATATTGCAGGGCAAATATAAGTCATCACTTAACCCAGCAAATCAAACTTTTTTACCAACTTAAACACTCTCAACACGCTATGATGCTCAATAACAGAGGGTAAGCATCACATCACAAATGGCTTAAAAACTTTTTTATTATTGTGATCCCGCGAATTGAACCCGGAACCATAGTGTTGTGAGTCCAGCGTCTTAGCCATTCTCGTATTAATTCTAAAAGCCTAGATATTAATATATAACAGCTTCTCTTTCTATGTTAAGAAATATAAAAGTAAAGATAACACGCTTAGAGCCAATGATTTGTTCACGCATTAAATCTCAATTTTTAGTTGTTTCTTTTTTTCCGCACTCTTACACATTCTGGGGTGATCACACCACGGGGGGTCGTCCATTGGATTGGTTCAAATATGAGAAAACGATAAAGGATAAGGGCTGCCCACTACACGTAAAGGTACAAATATATATATAATGAGGGGTATAAAAGCAAATGACGTCTCTATTTTTTTATATAAAAAGTTCAACAAATCAAAAATCTTCGAAAAATAAATATTTAAAAAGTCACATGATATTTTTTTTGTGATTTAAATAGGATATCAGAATGGAATGCATAGCCAATATTGTAAATAATTAAAAATTTGTATTGTTATTAAATAGCAACATCGTATAGTTCTGCTCATTTGTAAATAATCAATTTATCCTTTTTAGAAGATAAAGTGAGTTTTTATATAAATTACACTTACGATTTATCAGTTTTTTACAATTTTTTTTAATTTATTATATATATTTATTTAGTATATATAATTTTATATAGACTCATATATTTTACATTAAACTTAATAAAAAAAATTCCTAACTATTCTTATCTACACTAATACTTCTCACACATATATTTTTTACACTTTTTTTTTTTATTTCATCTTCTCATACATTTTAATGCCCTTGTACATGAGACAATTCTGTGACATAGTTTTTCTTTTTCTTTTATAATCTTATATTTTTTGAACCTCTTGTTGCGTATTTATGAAAAAAGTCATTGTTTTTTAATTTGTTTTGCAAATATCTTGATAATATCTTGATAAGTTACTTTGGCGGTAGAAGTGCCTTTGCTTCTATACCCCTCATATGGTACCACGCATGGATCTGAATCAACCTCCAGAATCTGGGTATAGACATGAAAAATACTGGGTGTTCCTAAATAATGTACAATTAAAAAAGGCTAAGTTACTTTTAAACTCTTGGTATCTACCATCATCCGGCGAAGGCGTTTCGGCTAGCTAGGCCATATAATTCGTATGCTTTTCAAGATGCCTACTTGCCTATTTTACTAGACACTAGGTTCTTGGCGTCCTGGACGTCCACTGTTGTAATCAAAGCTGCGGGACGTGGACTTGACTTGGGGAATGCGCTGGAACTGGCAGCCGATCGCTTGGTTTGGAGGCAGTTTGTGGAATCCATATGCTTCAAATAGGGAGCGGATATGGTTTGAGGATAATGATCATGATGATTTCTCAATTTGCTTTTGGCTAAGTTTCTTAAGCCAAACGCAAATTTTAAAAATGAGTTCACAGGTTCCGTAGCATAATGGCTATGACACTGGGCTCACGACACCGAGGTTACTTGTTCGATTCCTGGTGAGAACACACAAAACCGAAAGTGAAATTTCTCAAGTAAAGGTATTTTTTTTATGTTTTTCCCTCTGTAATGAGACCTCTACTCTAAGACCAATGTTTCTACATGTAGATATATCGCAGCGAACACATATTACTACGCAATAAGGACACTGAAAAAAAAAAATTGTCACAAGTTAATAAGCATTTTAAGTAAAACATCAGTATTTATTGATGTTTTTAAGTATTACCAACAAATTGGTAATCTTCCTGTTTAAAAAATTACTTTTGTTAATATTCCTGATAAAGAACTTAATTTTTTCTACAAATTATCCTTCGTTGACTGATAAATCATTCGGCGTTCGAACGATTTTATCAGAACGCTGAGTAATTATTATTAAAAAGCTAAGTAATGCTGAGTAATCCATATGCTCCACATAAGGAACGGATATGGTATGATGATGAGAAATCAGGACGCTGCGTAATATTTTCAGGACGCTGCGAATATAATATAGCGACTAAAAATAATTCGTCGAGAATTTAAGTGCATTCCTTATTTTTTTTTTTTTTCTCAGTGTCATTTTAATACAAATTTTCCTTTTTGTAGATATGTTTGAATCACCTTGTACTATTTTTATATGGCAAAGAAAAATTCTCATGAACCGCTCGCTCCTAAAACTTGCTGAGAAAAAGGCCGAAGTGCTAACAATTTGTAATTTATGCGGAACCTTTTTAAAATTTAGTGTAAGAAATAACACGCATTTCCATATCACATTACTACGTGTTTGTGTTTGTGTTTGGGTAGTGTTATGCGCGGGAGCGGCTCTTATGAACGTTTACCCGAAGCTTCGATTTGCTTTTACATATCGGAAAAAAAACAATACATTTTAGTACGGCCTAAATGCAAAATCCATGGAACTTTGAAAATGTAAAAATTTAGATCATCGTGCGTTGAGTTTGTAAAGTAGGTTCTTTTTATTAGTAATGTATTCAAGGAGCTTATTTTATACAAACTCTTACCTAGTACAACTCGAAAACTGGTGAATCTACAATCAGAGGTTTCCCAACCTTTTTTGTGTCGTAGACCCCTTGTCATGTTTTTCGGTTTTTGATAGACTACTTACCTGATATTGATTTTTTGTAATTTTCTAACTGTGGTGAAATTTAGTGTTAAAAACTTAAAGTAAAAACACATGTTAAGTTTTTTACATTTATTAATTGAATTTAAATTAAAACCACTCAAAATAAAATTTTGGATCTGTTGTATAAAATAAACGTAACATAAAATAAACATAAAGAAAACTAAGCAAAAAGTAAATGTTTATAGTGGGAAGGATGAACGTGATGCTTTAAAAATAAATTATCAACATTTGGCGTCAATTTTGTGGGGTTTAATCTTAAATCTCCTCGGCTAATGATCTCCAGTCTGTTTCTTTTTTACTTCATAGGTACTTTTATAAATAATGTATATGTCTTTTTATTATAAGATAGTATAATGTAGGTAAATAGGTACTATCAGTGTATGCTGAGATTCACTATCATGACCCCCCAATTTTTTTGCCGCTGACGTAGACCCCTTGCAGGTTGTCATAGAACCCGGAGGGTCGATATAGACCACTTTGGGAATCACTGATCTACAATAACGTAAAATATAACTTTTGAATCTGAGCTTGAAAAATTTTTTTTTCTTAATCAAAGTTTATAAGTTTTCACGGCCTTCAGAATACAGATAATGATTTTCTGGGTTATTATGCCGTATTTGTGGGCTTTGTGTTGCCGGCGTTTGTACATTGCAGTGTGCACACAATTTTGGATTGATTTCAATAAATTTAAGAACAAATTCTAACCAGGTAGGTACTTTTATAAATAATGTATATGTCTTTATATTATAAGATAGTATAATGTAGGTAAATAGGTACTATCAGTGTATGCTGAGATTCACTATCATGGACCCTCATTTTTTTTGCCGCTGACGTAGACCCCTTGCAGGTTGTCATAGACCCCGGAGGGTCGATACAGACCACTTTGGGAATCACTGATCTACAATAACGTAAAATACAACTTTTGAATCTGAGCTTGAAAGTTTTCACGGCCTTCAGAATACAGATAATGATTTTCTGGGTTATTATGCCGTATTTGTGGGCTTTGTGTTGCCGGCGTTTGTACATTGCAGTGTGCACACAATTTTGGATTGATTTCAATAAATTTAAGAACAAATTCTAAACCTAAGGCGAAGTATCGAGAAAGTCTGTGAAGTCAAGAAATACACTGTATTATTGTAATCTGATACTGTTTAGGACGTATTGCACGCCCATGTACACTTGCGAATTATGGTCTAAATACCTACACAGCAGCAAGCTGGAGTGCAATAAGAGTGTAGTATAATAACGCCTTTAGAATACCGAACCGCTAACCGAGGTTCTACAGTGCTTTCGGTATGTTTGCTATCTCAGGAATACAATCATTTGAAGCCACGGCCACGGTGCGCTTTAAAGTGACCAACTTCAGGATTCGGCTGTTTGGGTGCAGAAGTGGTATGGTTCAGGCCTCGTTGCTGTACGCGGATGGCCCACTCTTGAAGCATTAAGTCCTTTATTTTCAGTGAAAAAAAATTTTTTTTTATACTTTACATATTATTAGAGAAATTTTTTTTTTCAAAATAACTTAAGTTTTGTAATTAACAAAAAGTAGAATTTTTTTGAGAATTTGGGATCAGTCAGCGAGCACTATTAAGTCCGCATTTCCAACTCACAGAAAGGGAATTAAATAGGATATAGAGAAAGTTGTGGATGAAGGAACGTATGGGGTTCGAGAATTCCCCCAGAATGGGATGCATTCTTCATGAACTCAGGTAAAAATTCATTTCCGGTGAATGCAAGTACTTGGATTCCTCGCAATTGCAGCATTTTCCCAACAATTTTGTTAAGCACATAGCTATTACTTTAAATACGTTAAAGAAAATTAGGGAGACCAGGTTTTTATTTACCTATGTGCATTGTGCATCGCTATGTGGTATTTAATATTTATTTAATGGTTTTTATACCTTGGGTTTGGATAGCATAATAGTCTTATTTGTGCTAAAAATACTCCCAAAAGAGATTCAATTTTACTGTAGCCAATCATCGACCAATTACAGTGCAAACTCACCTATACGACGAATGCGCGTACTGGCTAACAAGTATACTAACAATATTGATGTTTTCAACACAAATCTAGTGCATTTTAGGGAACAGTGTCTGGATGCCATCTCTGGCGGAAATGAATAGCTACCTACTGTGTAATCATTTAAAAATGTCTATGTAAAAGCCCTATGGGCGTTAAAACAATTCAATTAAATAAATAATAAATAAATAAATAATAAATAAATAAATAATAAAAATAATAAAAATCACAGGAAAGGTTTTTCGAGCAACGGTAGTAATAAGATTTGCTGGACAAAACGCAACGGAACAATCTTCTCAAGGAAAAGGGGGTATTTTTAAGCACATAATTTTCCAAAACTTTCGACATTGGTAATTTATTAAAAAGAAAAATAACGCTATCTTAATCATATTTTTTAAATGTTTTATGATAATTTTATATTTTTTTCATGTCTCGCATAAAATTTGTACTATGTTGAAACCTTAATGTAGAAACCCATGAAAATAATTTATTACAATCGTATAGAGTGTGTTGATTTAATTTTCTTTGGTATTTGGAAGAAGGAATTATTTTACCTAAAAGATAATAATTAATCTCGATGATTGAATCAAAGCAAACAGCATTTATCATGACTTGCTGGAAACAGTAACTAAGTAAATATATCATTAGGTTCCTACTCGATAATAATCAATTACTCTTCTCTTTATTTGGATTTTAAAAAATCATTATACTATAGGGAAGCTTATTTCATTTTATAATTTACGGTTAATAATTTCCAATTTTCGGAGCTTTTAAAATTAAGATAGGATGATCAGTCTTACGCTTCAGTACTAGTCCAAGGTGTCACACATGAAATATTAAAGTGAAAACTGCATGTAAATAAATATTTAATGTTGACCCGCTACGGATATCGAACCCGCGACCTCAAGCACGGTAGCCAAATGCGCTACCACTATGCTACGAGGCGGACAAAGAATTATACATTTACATAATAATAAAATATAGCTATGTAATTATTAAAATTTGGTATGCAAAAATATTGTTTTGTAAATTCTAAATTTTTTAAAATCCAAACTTGGTTCTATTATACTAATTATGTAAATATTCAATTATGTTTAGTACTACAATGTGTTATATATAATACTACAATGCCCTGACTCGACACGGACTATCTAGTGAGTCGAGGCCAGATCATTGGCATGGATCTCTACTGATTGAGTCGCCATCCCATTATTGTGATTATATTAAATGTGAAATGTAATAAATAAATAAATCAGTATAAACATGATGCAAAAACCTTCATGCTGTTTAGTATTTTTGTTAAAAAAAGAATCGCATTGTTATGGTAGATAGGAACAGCTGAGCAAGAAATCATAAACAAGTTGTCGTAGAGGGATGTCTTATGGATTCCTATCCAAAGACCACGACTCTGTCCACTAGACCACAACCAGGCTCAAATAATGTTTGTTATCCTTATAGAAAAATATTTGGGATCATTAAGAATATTCAAATAGTAATTCTACATTTGAAATCATTTAATATCAATTGATAGCCGGACTTTCATCAAAGCACACAACCTCAATCATGCGTCAACACTGTAATACGAGTAAATATACAAAATCATATTAACGTCATCCTTGACGGCAAACAAAGTGATGCCCGACTACGCAAACATGCACGATAGGTCCTGTAAACTATTTACATTATGACAAGTGATAATATTCTGCACAATGTACGGGGAATATTATTTAAGGAGCACCCGAATTGCAGAATTGCCATTGCTTTAGAATAAACTCAGTTGGGAAACTTAATGAAATGGAAATTAAATTCCACAAATGTTCTTCGTGGTTCCAATATACAGGGACATGTTCAGTAAAATGTATGTGTTGACGTGGATTTTTTACGCTAAAAATTCATTCAATTAGTTGCATTCAATTTTTAGATGTTTTTTTATGGATGAAATTAGGTTTTCATCATCATCGCTGCCAACAAGCGAAGAGGATGTATTATAGGGAAAAGATATAGGATGCTAATTTTTTTTTTTTAAATCTTCTTTTTTCTTTCATTCGTAACTGGATTCATTTCGTAACACTTCATGATTATTAATTAATGCAAATAAAAAACTTTATGATTATAATATAACATTACACGATTTGAGTTTCAGAAGACTGTTCTTCCATTTACGGGTGTATTACTGTAACTCGAATAGTTTAATTCTTCAATTACATTATAAATACCCAGAATAATGTAACACTAATAACAATTTGACATCATCTCAACAGAGACGAGAAGTTTGGAAGGGAATATGGATATCTAGGCGTTTACAGGGCTTATGACCGGTCATTGGCTGGGTTAAGTGGCCACTTGATGTATTACAACATTCCCCATTTCACCTAGTATTTGATATCCATATCTGCCAATATGCAGTAAAATGGCGCGACGCTTCACATGTGAACACTCTCTGTCATCCATTGAGAAAATTGCTAAGCATTTTAGCAGAAACCTTTCTCAAAATGTTGTTTATAACACTAATGAAATTATGGACCACTTAAAATAAAGTTTTACATTTGTACTCATTATTAATAATAATTATTGTTGCGAAAGAAACCAATATAGTTCAAGCTTAAACGAATCTAACGATTTATATTTTTAAAACAATTTTTTGGCTAATACAGTTTGGGTTAAGATAAAACAAAACAAAATCTCACACTAATGAACACATCACACTTATCTCCCTGATTTCCATTTCCACATTTGTTCGACCGTGAACATCCACCCCTTTAAACTCTTTCGCAACACTAGACCCGAGAAAAATCGCCATGTAATTTTTCATTACTTAAACAATCCAATAAATGTTGCCAGTTCGTTGCTAAATAAACACGATTCTCGGGAACCAGTGATGCGCATAACCGGTTATGATCGAATACTTTGATTGTTTTTGTTGGCTGAACTATACGGTTATTTATAATGTCGACTTTTTTGTAACGTATTATATTTTGTTATTTGGATATTTTCATAACCAACTGTACATTGATATTGAATTATTATTTTGTTCTTTCTGATCGACTTTTACGAGATTTATTGTTCCCGCAAAGCCGGGTCTTGTCTGCGGGTTACATTACATACTAATACTTTTTTTTCTTCTTATTTTATTACACAATTAGTATCTAACATTATAAGTTTATTCTTATTTGAAGTAGGTAGCGTTGCATAGCATTTACTGTGTGCCCTTTAAGAGGGTCTTAATGTTTTTTTTAATCTAATTAAAAAAAATTATTCATAAATACTTTTTGGAAGCCGATTAAATAAATCTGGAATAACACACGCCAATGTTCTTTTCCCGTAATAGTTTACCTGCCGAGGCTGCCTCAGCCGCTGTGCCGAAACTAATCTTGTCTCAATCGGGTGTGATATTTTTATTTTGTGCCCATTGTCAAGGAAATGATCTGTCATTATTTTATATTTGCATAGATTTTTCACAGATAAGACGTTGACATAGGTTAATAATATATTGTGATTATCTTTTGCGTCTTTATTTCTTTTGGAACTATGCATTTTAGTATTCTTATTTGTAAGTTCAAGATCCTGTCGATATAAGATTTAAAAGTAAGGCCTTATTACTGAATCTATGGTTGCAACCTGCAACCGATCATAAAATTGGTTATCCCTCATAACCAGCTATTATATTGGTTGGAATCCATTTCAACCAGATATCCACATTCGTTTGCAGAGTTTCTCTGTCTCTGTTGAGATATCAATAATATCTATGACATATCAATTTGACATCTCAACAGAGACGAGAAGTTTGGAAGGTAATATGGATATCTAGGCGTTTACAGGGCTTATGACCTGGCATTGGCTGGGTTAAGTGGCCACTTGATGTATTACAACATTCCCCATTTCACCTAGTATTTGATATCCATATCTGCCAATATACAGTAAAATGGCGCGACGCTTCACATGTAAGCACTCTCTGCCATCCATTGAGAAAATTGCTAAGCATTGTAGCAGAAACCTATATGTAATTATTAGCTCGTAACGGGTGAAATCCAGTTTATGTCTACCACACTCAAAATGTTGTTTCTATAAGATATCGTTCATTGCCGACAATCGTAAGCAGTGTACATCGAAGCAACGGGACGTTTACCTGATTAGGTGAAAATTGACGAAGTTTTGTAGCAATTTGTTAAATCCATACGCTTTGAAATGGGTGTTAATGAATAAGGTTTAATTTTTTTTTTATTTTTCTATCGATAAATTGATTGTTTTCCATCGGTTACTCGCATTCCTATCAAGGTATGTGTTCCCGCCTCGCCCGGCAGTTCTTCTGTCCCTTCGTAGGTTAATCGAGTGGTAATAGATATTGGGAAAATAATAACCAAGGAGATATAATACCGGGCGAAGCGGGGTAGAAGACGCGTGATTGAATACCGCTGAGAGAATAATATTTGTAACAGCCACGTTCAAATAAATATTCGCACGGAACCCTTAGTAATTTTGGAACGGTATTAATCTTTATTTCCGTGTACAGGTTGATTTAAAAACTCAATTTAAAATATTTTCTAAAATTTTTATTTTTCACATTAAATTATTTCATAAGTGAAACTCTGGACTGGCACGGAAAGTAAGACTGATGACTGTTTTTTGCACCGTGCATTTGGTAACTTTCAATAACCCAAATAAAAACACTATCGGTGTATATTTATTTGAATGGGCATACTAGCGCAACGCTGAAAAAAACACTTATAACTTATAACATAAAACAAAGTTATCGGCGCTTCCTAAATAAGTCCGCTAAATTTGGTTTAATTTTTTTTTTTTTATTTTAACTTTTTCTCCATTTGCTGATTTTCTACTTTGGATCATGATCAAAAATACATGTTGTTTTATTATAAAATGAAAAAAACGGATATTTTTACTGTAATATAATATTTTAGATATTTTTAGTTTGAGTCAAAGATCCAAGGTAGGTAGGTACCTTCACCACGAATTGCGATAATTTTCATTTAAAATAAAATTCGTTCTATAAAAGAACCTTCGTTACGTCAGACGCGAAGAACCTTCAGAAGGCTTCGCTTAATTTTAACACATGGCCATCTTGTAAAACTCACTTCACATCCCCTTACGGTTATCAGGTTACCCTCTTTGACTTATTAAAATTTCCGACTGAGAGAAATTCAAGACGAATAAAACCTTATCACCCAACTCCCTTAGAAAATTCAGATACAGTAAAATAAATGTAAAGTTTGCTGAACTCCTCCTTAGCTTATTTCATTTACAAAACCTAAAGATTTATTGGAAGATAATGTATGGAATAGGTTATTGATATGTGTACATGTTTTAACGTACACTTTTTTCAGAGACGGAAACATTTACTTACTTTTAAATAAGAAAAAACATCATGTAAAATTTTGTGCGTATATCGACTTGTAGTGAGAAAAATTTAGTGAAGAAATTACTGGGAACAGAAGACTCAGGATCGCGCAAGGTAAAATGACAACATCAAGGAGAAAAAACTTATGCAAGAGCTATTTGACTACCATAACCATCGCTGAAGTTAAGGAACGGACGCAGCAACCTCCAATAACTGGAGTCGTGAAGATGCGGCGTTGGACCTGGCTTGGGCATGTACTCCGGATGCCTCGGGAGAGCCTGAACCCGAGCTGCCTCTTCTTTACGCCTGCAGGATCCCGCCGTCCTTGCAGACCGTCGATGACCATCCTACGGATGTATTCGGCGGAGCTGATGGATGCGGGCCTGACGTGGGAGGAGGCGAGAGAGCTGGCTGGTGACAGGGTCTCATGGATGGATCTAGTGATGTCCACATGCTCCACATAGGAGCGAACGTGGCGAAAGAAGAAGAAGATTTGACTACCAAAAGTAAGAAAAACAATTGCAAAGGGATAGACTGTGTACTTGTTACATATATTGTGGAGCTCATTATAGGAAAAAAACAAAAATTATATCTTTATTTAAGCTGTCATGTTTCTTTGTTAAAATAATACAGCAACAATTAATTCCCTGCTCATAAAACAGTCATCTTCATAGTCACATAACACAAACTCCACATTTTCCAGAGAGCAATAACGTGGAGTATGTGTTAGGGGTAACTCGCACGCATAAAATCCCCATAACATTTCTTTCGTAAAAGGGTTCGCTCCACTTCCGGCGAATTTTTGCAAAGTAGGCGCCATCTATCAACCCCCAACTTATTTCCACCATGCCCAAATGCTATTTGAACAATTTACATACTTACGACATCCTCGACACATTTCTAATATTTCACGCGTAATATATACACGGTGTTATAAATCAGAGGTTTATAAGAATGGACCAAAATGGAAGCCATAGTTGTTACTCGTGTTTCCTATTGGTTGCCCGCAATTTAGTTTAAAATATGCGCCATTCAGAAAAATAAGTTTGTTATTGAAAAAAAGATAAAGTTGAAATAAACTTTATCTAAATGTTGAACATAAATAACATCTTGTCTGAGATGCGTAAAATTGGTCATCTTTCCTTGCAAAACAAATAAATACATTATCGAGAATACCCTACACTCGGTAAACCAATGCAATCTCCATACCATTAGGTGCGGATATGAGTCGAAAAGATTAAGTCTATGGACTTAAGGTCAAAAATAAAGGCCAAATAATGAATAATTTGGAAAACCTAGAAATTTTAAAAAAAATAATTTCGGAAAAAACATTGATCAATAATATTACATTTAAAAATACCTCACCATTACTCACAATATTCCCGTTACATACCCCTTACATACCCCCACCACCCCTTAATTAGCTCCGCCCACCCATACTTGTATCCTTGTTCTTGTATATTAATATTTAGTTTGATGATGGAAAGTTCTGTTTTCCGAAACTATAGTAGTGCTTAGATAAATTCAAGTGGTCTAAATAACAAATTGTTTTATTTAATTAATTTAATCATGTTATTCCCCAACGTTAATGCCAACTCAATAAATAAGGAAATTATGTACCTTTTTGTGTTAAAAAAAAGCTAAATTATGTATAATGTTCTTTTTTCAGTCTTTTATGATGATACATTATTACAAACTTTTTTTAATTAGGTCGTTTTCGTCTTGAAGGTGCGATATATAATATAGGGCTTTCATTTTTTTTATTTCTGCGTTGAATACAAATTTTTTATACAAATTATCAAAGGTTGCGTAATTAGGCACGTACCTACGGGTGTAAAAGTAACAAACATCGGAATACCCAAACCCTAACTGTTGCAAACACAATTTTAATTTACCCCTTTGAAGTAATACAGAAAAGCATGATTCCGTTTGTCAGGACGCGGCCGCCCCAAAGTCGCGTTATTACATCACGAATTAACTCGTTGGAGAGAATTTAAAATTTATACACTCGTAATAATAAAAACGTCACAATGAATATCTCATTTTGTGCATTTGCGTCATGTCCCATAATATCTTTGGCTGCTGTACGAGTTTTCAGCGTTTACTGTCTCCGTAGATATCCTGAACTTTATTGTCTAGACCAGGGGTCGACAACTATTAGTACCTTCTATTTTTGTCCGCCTTGTGGTTCAGCGGTAGCGCGTTGGGCTGCCATGCATAAGATCGCGGGCTCGAGTAGCGATGGGGATCAACAAGAAACATTTATTTAATATTTGATATGTGATACCTTGAACTGGCACTGAAGCGTAAGACCGATCGTGTTGCTTTCGTGTAACAAATTATCAATATCCATCATTGTACTTGCTGTATAGATGCAGTGCCCTATACACCATGGGTGCGGATAATGGAGAGTAGTATCTTATGCAGCACGGAAAAACAAGTTTAAGAAAGTGATTCCGAAAAGTTACATTATTTTTTGTGATTCTGTTTTATTAAATCAGTATATTTTTGAGTTAGAAAACTTAGAGAGCATCCTTATAGATATGTGTTCATAATTAAATTATTTTTTACAATACCTTATCGCTAGATTTCCAATAACAGGGAATATAAGCCAGGCTTGAAAAAAAACACTTTTTACTTCTGTAATCTCACCGGGAAACGAACCTGGAGCCTCTATAGTTTTATGGTCGCCGATTAGCAATACGTTAACAGATTTGTGTTAATTTATTAAATTTCTATAAACATAATATTAAAATAGATTATAAATTATTTTGGTTAAGGGTGACTAATGTTTTTATATTTTTATGTATTTATTAAAATTTTACTTATTTTGGTTTATAGTCGCAATAGTCAATTAGACAGAAAGATGGTGACTAACTCTATAGCGACCCATGACAATGATCTGGCCCCGAATCGCTAGATAATCCGTGTCAGGGCATTTTCAGTGCAGCATTGTACATTTACATTTACATGATATGTATATGAGAAACAATATTAGGCATTCATGTTATAAGAGGAAAATAAAAAAAATAAACAAAAACAAACAAAAAACAAACAAAGAAATTGTGGCAGAAGAAATGACGTCACGGCAAGAAATATTTTGACCTGCGTGACAAGACGTCGTTTTTCTGAGCATTTCTTGCCGCCAAATTGTGGCAAACTAGATTCACTTTTCTTTTCCATTATTCATTTTTAATCGTAGTTTAATTAGTTAAGTTCATTGTATTAGCTTCTAAATACTGTGTAATAAATGCGTACTGTAAAACTGTAAGTACCTTTCATTTCTCTCTCTGTGCACCCACATAAAACCATAACCACCAGGGTAACAAATCCCGGTGGTCCACAAAATCAAAGAAACAACATAATATTATATTAAAATGCTATAAAATGTTTTCCCACCCCTGTTCTGACATATTACAGAGTTTGTTAAGAAAGGGAGACATTAAATACAATATCAACGTAACGTTCTAATACAGCAATTCAGTTTTCGACATTGTCTTATTAGATCGTAATATTCAAATCAATGGCATTTTCATTTTTATTTTAATCTAACTCTCAAGTACTTAGTAGAATCTACTTAATAAACGGTTTCTAAGAAAATCGAAATCCAGTTGTGGTGGATAATAAATATTTCTATCACCACGGGTCCCACAAGATAAATAATAGAAATGTAGATAGAAATCTTAAATGCATAGGTAATATGTCCGCCTCGTGGTTAGCACGTTAGGCTACCATGCAAGAGGTCGCACGGTTCGATCCCCGATAGGGTCGGTATGAAATGGTGTACAAACGAAGTGCCCTAAGCACCATAGGGCGCGGATAAGGGAACTTAGTGGTTGCAGTAGTCATTATTGAAGTTATAAACAACATTTTGAGTGTGTCCAAATACTTGTAGACAAAAACTGGATTTCACCCATTACGGGCTAATAATTACAATTTGACATCTCAACAGAGACGAGAAGTTTTGAAGGGAATATGGATATCTAGGCGTTTACAGGGCTTATGACCTGTCATTGGCTAGGTTAAGTGGCCACTTTATGTATTACAACATTCCGCAAACTTCTCGTATCTGTTGAGATGTCAAATTGTAATTATTAGCCCGTAATGGGTGAAATCCAGTTTTTGTCTACAAGTATTTGGACACACTCAAAATGTTGTTTATAAAAATTAGCTGGTAAAAGTTATAAGCTTAACAAATTGAAGATTCATCTTCAGGCGTTTCCTAGTCTCTCGCGAATCTCACTTGCAGTCACAAAGGTTTCTGCTAAAATGCTTAGCAATTTTCTCAATGGATGACAGAGAGTGTTCACATGTGAAGCGTCGCGCCATTTTACTGTATATTGGCAGATATGGATATCAAATAGGTACTAGGTGAAATGGGGAATGTTGTAATACATCAAGTGGCCACTTAACCCAGCCAATGACAGGTCACAAAGCCCTGTAAACGCCTAGATATCCTAGATATCCATATTCCCTTCCAAACTTCTCGTCTCTGTTGAGATGTCAAATTGTAATTATTGAAGTTATTTATATCCACACGCACAGCTTATACATACTTTTGCAAGAAAAAACTTTTAGCTTAATAAAACATTGTATACTTCAATTACCTATTCAAAATGGTGGTTGGAGATATAGATAGATAATTTATGAAAACTGAAAGTAAAAAATAATAGGAACAGTTTGAAAGAAATTTATAAACAGACATCAACCTGTCTACAAAATATAATTGAGTAAATTTACTACCTTTTTTACAGCAAAATTGCTAAACTACTAAAATTAAAGTCAAGTAAATGTATATTACGGCTGGCAGGTAGTAATAAAATTATCCTTAGTCCCTCACTAACTCCGCCAAGTTGAAAAATATTATCTTTTAGTTTTGGTACTTTGAACGAACATTAATTTTCCAAACATTTATTGAAAATTAAGATAACCACCGAAAATACACACAAAAGGGAAAGCAAATATTTAAAGTTGCGAAATGGTTTCCGAAACCACTCAAGCCGCGGTATTTGAACTAATAAAAGAGCAAATATAAGTTGTATGTGCGTGTAAAACAAAGTTTACACATGCGAATAAATTTATCAAAGCATTTACGCCAAGGAAAAGCTTTTAATCTCCAAATTAAACAAAAATACACGAACCCTGTTAAATACTTCACGAACTCTTGCAACTTTAATCCAAGTTGACATGGACGACATTATATTTTAAATGTCTTACCTTAAATGGTGCAAAGCTCTATGTAACAAATTACCAAGATCCCACTGAACTTGAGTACAAAAAAGAAGCTTTGTAAAAAACAATATTTTGCGCCATTTCTCGGTGTACTCTCTGGTAACTTCGTCCGAACGAGGATCAGATTATGGAAGGACTTGCCAGAGCTGGACTCAACAGGGGCGGGAAATGATGATGAAGGGACCACCAGGAAGGGGAAGTATCTGGAATACCCTGAAACACCACGTGAACTGACGCGTGGGACACAAACGAGGGGCACAGCGCACTATAAAACTCACTTTCACCGAGGGCTTCGAAAATTGGTTGCTGGGAAGCTTGGAGATGGATGGAGTATAGACGAGGGATTTTGGGTAGAAAAGAAAATAAGGAAGATCATGTATTGGGAGTTCACGAGAAGGATGATGTAGCGAGGTCAGAGAAATGTTGCTGCGCTGAGCGAATTTTCGAGGCTGACTCGTGTTGGAAAACAGGTGACAAATTAATCGGAATGGATGAAGGTAGGGAATAAATTTTGGAGGAAATTCGAACTATCCTATCACCAGAGAGTACTATAAATGCCAAAAACCACTCGCAAGAAAATTACACAAAAAATATGACGTTTTTTTAGAAAGTAAAGTTGTAGACTGCCGATATTTTGGCATCCTTTTCTTACTCTCGTAGCCGAGTGTGCGAAATAAAGTGCCTTGCCATGAGTACGTATAAGGGAAATAAGTAGTATTAGTCGTTGTTGTCATAATTAAGTTTTTTTTTGTTAAAGTACTTGAATTTCAGTTCATCATGTACATACAAAATAAACATAACCTAATATCAATAAAGTTTTCACACTTTTCGTGAGAGGAATACGCGTGACGCGTTCATCCTAATTGTCATGTCCGACGCATTGCCGCTGTCAAAAATATGGTATCGAAAAATAAAATATGGATGTCGTCTCAATTTATTGTTGTGCCGCAGTATCGTTTATTCCGAAATCGTAACTCCATCACGTCCGACAAATCATCGCGACTTCCGTGTGGAAGAAAACCTTAACAGAGATTGTCAATAATTTAAAAAAAATCATCTGTTAAGATAATATTTATATTAATATCAATTATAGAAGCACATTAATTTGTTTTTCTCAAATTTAAAAACAAACAGCCTTTTAAAAAGTCAATGAAAAATTTTTTCCCCCCCTAAAAAACCTTTCTTTGGGAAAAAATTTTAGAACCCCACCTAATGATGCAAGGGCAGATTATTTCATTAAAGATTTTTACTTCCTTTTAAATTTTGGCATGGTGAAGGAAAAAAGTAAATTTTGTTAGACCTTTAAATTACAAAGCCCTTTAAAATTTTTTGACTTTTTTGAGTTTAGTAATAAATTTTCTAAGTAATTAGAAAACTTCCTCAAAAGGGGAAATAACATTATTTTTCCCCTTCACACGACCTTAACCTTTAAATTTCGGGTCGAAGAAATAAATTCAATCTTAAGGCAAAATTTCGATTCCGGACGGAATTTGTAGGTTTTTAAAGGGCATAAAACGTAAAAAGGAGATGTCCCCCGAGTTAGAAAAAGTAACAAACCTTAAAAGGGTTTGTAAAACCCCTAAATGAATTTGGACGGTTTTGGGAAAATATCATTAACCCTTTTTTTATTCCGAATGCCGAAAATGATTATTATTTAAGCCCTTTCCCATCACCTAGTTTTTACCTTTTCCAATATATAAATGTTTAAAAAGGGAAATAAATAAAGAAAGGTGCAAACTTGAAGCTGCGCCTTTTAAGGTATTTTAAAAGATACATAATTTAAGGAAATAATGTTTAAATAATTTAATAAACCAAATACCAAAGCCCGTAAATAATAAATCCCCACAATTTTTGTTTTGTTAATTTATTGTAATTAGCTAAGCTAAAACAATACAATCCAAAAATTTTTAAATTTTATTTTTTTTATTTAAAATTAAAACAAGGTTAGCCGCCAAACGTAAACCTTTTTTCAGGGTTCCTTTTAATTTAAAGCCAAAGAATTTAAAAAAAATTTTACCTTTTAACTAATTCGAAACCTATTGTCCCCTTTTTGGAAAAATTTTAATTTAAGAAATAGTTTATTAAATTTAAGGATTAGGAATTAAAAAAAATTCTAATAATTTGAAACCATAAATTTCTAAATTATTTTTTTGATTTTTTTTAAACAAAGTATCAAAATTATTAGAATTCAGAAAAACCCCAAATTTTTTTAAAAAATTAAAAATTAAAAGACGTAGTAGTTTTTGTTTTGTTAAAGAATTTCAAAGTAAGAAAAAAAAAATTATGTTGAAAAACTTTTTCCCGGAAGACCCCTGTTGAAAAATTTTGCATCCAGGGAGGGGAAAAAGGCAAGAGGCCCAACCCGGCAAACCTTGGCAGGTTTGGTTCCCGTGAGGAAAACAATCGTGTGTCTTGTCCAAGTTTTCAGGGGCGACACCCACACCACAAATTAGATGGACACCCAACACCGAAAGAAGGAACACCCAAAAACGCCCCCCTTCATCTAATGATTTCCTGCCCCCAGTAAAAAGTCGGTTGGGAAGAGCCCAAGTGAAATCATCCATACTCCTTTATGTTACAGAGGAGCGCAGAAATTTCTTATGTACTCACTCCACCATCAAAAAGTGTCGAGCCTCATGTAGCGACAAAAAAATCGAACTTAAATCCAAACGACTTTTACCAAGGAATTATACAATGTCCTCATAACCTGAGTGTTGTTAAGTTGGGATAAAACATAAAATCAAGTGGGTTACTAAAGCCACATTAAGTAGGACAGACATCACTCCAAAGAAAACATCGAGAATAATGAATAGTTGTTGATTTTACCTAACTCTTGTTTTACTTTCATTATGGCAACACCAAATGGCCGCTTTATTACTCCGCTTTATGTTCAAACAATACTAGTTGTTGTTTTTTGGGAGAAATAACGATTGGAGGTTGCTTGAGATTTGTGAATATTACTTTAATGGGAACATAAATTTATTTACATACGAGAAATAATCATTTATTTCAGCTGTTCAGTAGGAGAAAATGGCAGAGAAAGCAATATTTTAGCTTTTTCACAGTACCTATTTGTGAAAAAAAATGTTATTTGAGTATGGTTAAATTGTAAGATTAACGATTATATTTAGACTTTAATCATATATAATTTTATATAACTTAGTATGTTATTAATACTCATTGGCATCGAGAGGTAAGTTACCTCGTTTAAAAAATTAAATAGTTACATATCAGGTTGAAATAAAGTGAAAAACACAACATTGAATTAAAAAATGCAATTCTTCCTTACTTTGCAATGTTGATATGATTTTTTTTAATTCTGAAGAACTGTTTTTAAAAACAATCTTATTGTATATTTCATTTTATATCCCTACAGAGATGAAGTAGAATTTTCCCCTCAGGAATATGGATATTTTTAGCGTTTACACGGGCTTATGGCCTGTCATTGGCTGGGTTAATGTGCCACTTTACGAACTACAACATTCCCCATTCCGCTCATTAGCGAATATCCACACCAGGTAACATTTTTTGATTTTGTTTATATGTTGCGAATCGAAAAACCATTCACCAGTGCGTAACTAGCTCCATCTATGCATTTATATTGAAGTTAAGTATTTATTTAGCAAATACTTTCATTTTCGTAATTAAGACTGTGACCGAGTTAAATTAATTAGGTACTAGTAATCGCCTGCAGATGACTCTGCGATTTATTTTACTTATATTCAGACCGGGAATTTTTTCTCTTCTTCTGAAGGCAAAAGATAGATAAATTTTTTCAAAACAACTCTCTCGTTGCTTCACTTGATTCGAGTAGAAGCAACGGAATTGTTTGAAACAAAAGTTCAGAGATGCTTTAAATGCACATTGCTTCAGGCAAACATTGTCGGGATACTTTTCCAAAGCCAATTCAT